>JAGXEW010000367.1:0-141497 GCA_030684275.1 Acipenser oxyrinchus oxyrinchus
AGGGCTCTGTGGGGGCCATACCATCACTTCCAGGACTCCTTGTTCTTCTTTACGCTGAAGATAGTTCTTAATGACTTTCGCTGTATGTTTGGGGTCGTTGTCATGCTGCAGAATAAATTTGGGGCCAATCAGATGCCTCCCTGATGGTATTGCATGATGGATAAGTATCTGCCTGTACTTCTCAGCATTGAGGAGACCATTAATTCTGACCAAATCCCAACTCCATTTGCAGAAATGCAGCCTCAAACTTGCAAGGAACCTCCACCATGCTTCACTGTTGCCTGCAGACACTCATTCGTGTACGCTCTCCAGCCCTTCGGCAAACAAACTGCCTTCTGCTACAGCCAAATATTTCAAATTTTGACTCATCAGTCCAGAGCACCTGCTGCCATTTTTCTGCACCCCAGTTCCTGTGTTTTCGTGCATAGTTGAGTCGCTTGGCCTTGTTTCCACGTCGGAGGTATGGCTTTTGGCTGCAAGTCTTCCATGAAGGCCACTTCTGACCAGACTTCTCCGGACAGTAGATGGGTGTACCAGGGTCCCACTGTTTTCTGCCAGTTCTGAGCTGATGGCACTGCTGGACATCTTCCGATTGCGAAGGGAAGTAAGCATGATGTGTCTTTCATCTGCTGCAGTAAGTTTCCTTGGCCGACCACTGCGTCTACGGTCCTCAACGTTGCCCGTTTCTTTGTGCTTCTTCAAAAGAGCTATGACAGCACATCTGGAAACCCCTGTCTGCCTTGAAATTTCTGCCTGGGAGAGACCTTGCTGATGCAGTAGAACTACCTTGTGTCTTGTTGCTGTGCTCAGTCTTGCCATGGTGTATGACTTTTGACAGTAAACTGTCTTCAGCAACCTCACCTTGTTAGCTGAGTTTGGTTGTTCCTCACCCAGTTTTATTCCTCCTACACAGCTGTTTCTGTTCCAGTTAATGATTGTGTTTCAACCTACATATTGAATTGATGATCATTAGCACCTGTTTGGTATAATTGTTTAATCATACACCTGACTATATGCCTACAAAATCCCTGACTTTGTGCAAGTGTACCTAGAAGAATTGATGCTGTTTTGAAGGCAAAGGGTGGTCACACCAAATATGGATTTGATTTAGATTTTTCTTCTG
The DNA here is from genome assembly GCA_030684275.1 of Acipenser oxyrinchus oxyrinchus. Taxonomy (NCBI): domain Eukaryota; kingdom Metazoa; phylum Chordata; class Actinopteri; order Acipenseriformes; family Acipenseridae; genus Acipenser; species Acipenser oxyrinchus. Next base: position 1,124 of record JAGXEW010000367.1, read on the forward strand.
TTCACTCACTTTGCACTTAGTTAATTGATAAATATAATCTATTAACATGTCTATTTTTGAAAGAATTCTTACTTTACAACATTTTTTCACACCTGCCTAAAACTTTTGCACACTACTGTATATATATATATATATATATATATATATATATATATATATATATATATATATATATATATATATATATATATATATATATATATATATATATATATATATAATTTGGATGGGGGTGTTTTATCGGTTTTTATTAGTTAAAACAAAAATCAGAAGCCCTATTTATAATGCAATCTTCATTAACAGTATAATAATAATTATGACCATGAAACATAAATGTATATAATTGTTATTACAATTGAGAGCAAGAATTTAACATATTGCTCATTATTCCCTAAAGTTAGAACTTAAAAGTGATTCTATTAAATGTAATATTAAACTGCAGTTCCAATGTGCCTATTGTTGGACCTGCAATTTATTGTTCAAAGCCTTATCTCCATTTGTGACCCCTGGTCCTTGTTACTTTTTTCAGGTCAAAACAGTCCCCTGGGTCGACATTGCACCCTAGTGCTCCCTAGTGGTCATGATGGGAATGGTGACCCATTGTTAGACCCTGGGTGTCCCACTAGGCTAAGAGAGGTCATATCTACAGAGTAGAGAAAAACTCAAAATGAACGCAAAAATGCCTAACAGTACCAGATATGTGACCTTAAAGTGGCATAGTGTGGTTCATGACAGGAGGCGCTTTGAATAAAGCCATGCTGTAACCCTTTCAAGACCAGCTTATTTATTTAAACCTGCAGACAATGTCAGCAACTACTGGTGAGCTGGTGATCAGCTACGACTTGGGGACTGTTACAAAGTGAACAGCAAATAGATTCATTTAGGAGTGTAGACAACAAACAGCTGAGATAGATCCATTCAACCAGAACCCAGTCTCCTGAACCACACTGTATAGAAAGGGATCCATCGCTATAGAGCAGTCTCTGTTCAGCCCCTGTGCTGCCCATCACCCAGTCTCCTGAACCACACTGTATAGAAAGGGATCCATCGCTATAGAGCAGTCTCTGTTCAGCCCCTGTGCTGCCCATCACCCAGTCTCCTGAACCACACTGTATAGAAAGGGATCCATCGCTATAGAGCAGTCTCTGTTCAGCCCCTGTGCTGCCCATCACCCAGTCTCCTGAACCACACTGTATAGAAAGGGATCCATCGCTATAGAGCAGTCTCTGTTCAGCCCCTGTGCTGCCCATCACCCAGTCTCCTGAACCACACTGTATAGAAAGGGATCCATCGCTATAGAGCAGTCTCTGTTCAGCCCCTGTGCTGCCCATCACCCAGTCTCCTGAACCACACTGTATAGAAAGGGATCCATCGCTATAGAGCAGCCTTGTCAGAGGACTGCAGTCTCTGTGAAAATAGTAATAATAATAAAAAAAGATGCCATAGATTGAGATTGAAACTTTATTGAAATAAATCAGCAAAAATACATTCAGAAATACAGAGTAGTAGAGTATCATTATCATGCACAACCCTTCATACAATACAATGACATGAATCACATATTTTCTTTGGTACAACTCGTGTGATTTCTATGTGTTTGCATGAGATGAACATGTTTCATGAATGCATGGATTTGGGTCCCCTCCCCTGCTCTCCTTACACTATAATGGGAAATAAAAAGTATTTTCAGTGACCCTGTTATTCTTTGTTTTTACAGTAATGTAAATTAAATATCATCAGAAAGAATAAGACATTTCCATTGAAATCTTAAGCTGCAGCAAACCACCCTACTCATAGCCTTAATGACTTCACTCCATGTTGCACTGCACCCTGCAGACTGTACATATATTTCTGTGTGATAATGCAGACCTATTTAAAGCCCATAGGGGGCGCCACAGTGCTAGTATATGCTGCAGCTTCACTTGCATTGCGACAGGCTCCAGTCCTGGAGGGCTTTTCCTCCAGGTAGAAACGCAGCCATGGTTGGAACTCAGACCTGGACTGGAAGAGACCAGCTTGCTGAGCTGCACGAGGACAACTCGTCTCACTTACCAGACAGAGGCTCAGAGTGACCCAGGCTACAGCTGCCCATGTCATTGCACTGGAGGATCATGTGAAAAAGAGAACTGTCCTTCATCTGCCATCTACCTTAGCCCTGTCCTCCTGATAAGCAATTCAACACCTGTATCCTGGCTGCTGTTTGTAATGCACTGCAGCATCAAGACCTTCCAGGTGATTGTATAATTATACAGGAGCTTGCTCCCTTCCTCCCTCAGTAAATGTGTTTGTGGTGCCCTCTATGGGATTTAATAGTACACTGCAAGTTGTACATTCATTGTGTAAATCCATGCTCTGCCATGCCATGGGGAAGAGGCCTGTTACTCTGTTACCACTCGGAATATATTCTTTACAAGGTGAAAGAAACTTGCACCTGTAACTAATGTAACCTCTATTAGAATCATTTACTACATTAAAACACACACCCCACCACCTTAATATAAATATGTGTTGCACCAGTAAATAATTGAACATATATTTAAATTATCATTAAAATTAAAAAACACACCCACCACCTTAATATAAACCAGTGCTGCACCAGTAGATAATGCCAGATTAATAGAAACTAGTGCTGCTCTGAAAGCCCTCGCTTGTCATTGTGGGTGCTGGTATCTCACGGCTCGGAGCACTTCTCCTCCTCCTCCTCCTCCTCTTCCTCCTTGTGGAATATCTCCCCGTCTTGTTTTCTCCAGCGCAGATTAACGTCGTCCATTGGAAAGTTCTTGGAGAGGTGCTCCCGAATCTGAAACAGCAACCACAAGAAACACAGTGTTATCAAGGAGCACCACATCTCCCTGTGTATCTATCAGGGAAATGAGAGGAAACTAGAAGGAACTAAAGAGAAGCAAAGACAAACGTGAGATTAGCTCATCAGTGTCACACGAAGCCCAGTACACAGGAAGCAGGAAGCAGTGTCAGTTTGGATTTCTGAAAGGGAGTGTCACCTACCTGCTTTAAAATGGCTTTGCTCACTTTGGGGTCCTCAAGATTCACTCCTTTGGGTACGTTTAGTTTGACCCTTGCTATTGCCATCTTATCTGTGCAGACAAACAGAAGAGTTCACACAGCCATTAAATAAACCCCATGTAAAACAATAAGACCCCACGTAGTCTGTAATGTGAAGCACAGAAGAGTTCACACAGCCATTAAATAAACCTCATGTAAAACAATAAGACCCACGTAGTCTGTAATGTGCAGCACAGAAGAGTTCACACAGCCATTAAATAAACCTCATGTCAAACAATAAGACCCCACGTAGTCTGTAATGCGCAGCACAGAAGAGTTCACACAGCCATTAAATAAACCTCATGTAAAACAATAAGACCCCACGTAGTCTGTGATGTGCAGCACAGAAGAGTTCACACAGCCATTAAATAAACCTCATGTCAAACAATAAGACCCCACGTAGTCTGTAATGTGCAGCACAGAAGAGTTCACACAGCCATTAAATAAACCCCATGTCAAACAATAAGACCCCACGTAGTCTGTAATGTGAAGCACAGAAGAGTTCACACAGCCATTAAATAAACCTCATGTAAAACAATAAGACCCCATGTAGTCTGTAATGTGCAGCACAGAAGGGGAGCAGCATTCCCTCTAAGCTTTTTAGATTCAGAGATATTTGCAGTTTTGACTGAGAAAGGGTCCATTATCAGTGAGAAACCTTCGACCACGCACTAACCCTTTGAATGTATTCATTTTGTTGCATAATACAATTTTGAAATATAATTTGATTAAAAACTGCCTTGGTTTACTATTGCTAATTACAGCTTTATTAAAACACATTTTATGAATGCAGTGTCTTAATGACATGGTTTATTGTTTTCAAATAAATATAATAAATAGACAGTAAGAATGTATATCACAGCACACGTCTCTCCTGGGTATAACAATGAGGGGTAGCTGCTCCCTCTCACACTCTTAATGACCGGGCTGGTTTCTGGTTCTTCAGATCTCTAGGCTACACCCTGCCCTGCTCTGGAGGTCAGACAGCTACTGTAGTATAGGATGGACTGAGTCTCTGAGTCCCTGCTCACAGACTGGGGTACAAACACTGAGCTGAACAAGAGCACAGACTGAACAGGGAGCCTTCAGTCACAGCAGAACAAGGGGTACTGATAGCTGCAATCCACATCACCCCATTACCTCTGGAAGGATATTGACCATCCTATCAGCCTGAGCAGGGAGCCTGTGATTGATTCTCAAAGTGGAAACTGGTAGATTTGTCACCACCAGGACCTATTGAAGAGATCTAATCATGCTTCCCTCTTTGAACCTGCAGGTTTACACTGAACTAAATGAGAACACAGTCTGAACAGGGTCCTCACCCTCACAGCAGAAGAAGGACTTCTGATTGTTGCAGCCAGCGTCATTCCATCCACCAGTCTTACTCATCATCACACAGTTCTCACCCCTCGCCAATTGTCTGGTTGCCAATAGTCCCAGTTGTGAAATGTGTAGTTATCCCCTGGTGTGACCACTTCCAGGGCTCATTGAACAGGCCTATCCAGAAGGGCTTGCCCTGCGCTTTCTTCACTATTTCTTCATTTTCACTGGCATTCTTTATACTGATGAGGTCGGTGTGGTGTTCTCTACAGTACTGCTGAGCTTCAGTCCAGGTTTTCAGAACTTCAATCAGGGTGTATCTCTCAGCGACGTTGCTGGTCTCTGTGAACACAAACAGCAGATCAAAATCAATGTCATCTGTGGAGGTGCGCTGGCTCTCCTGCTGTATAGTGATTGAACCCGAGTCACACCCGCTCAGCTATCAAGGTCATGAAAAGCAACATCTCTAACAGTGCATGGGAGTCTCTTTAGTTTATGTCTGAAACGTATTTAATAGCAAAGTGGGGGTGGGAGAGTCTATTTAATGATTTAGGAATAATGACCTCATATTTTCCTCACAGTCGGTGCACAATCAATATGAAGCAAACAGTATCATTATGAACACCCCCCATGTGCTTTCATGTCTTTCCTGTACTGGCTGGTATTTGTCTGTTTTGAAGTCAGCCTGTTCCAATGACAGTTTCAACATTCTAAAGCTCTGAGGCGTCGACTGCATGATAATGAGCTCTACTAGGAACCTGATTGGCTGAGGCAGTGCAATGACTGTTTAGTTCAGGTGGCTGTGGTATTATTATTATTCATGGTGAATAATGATTTCCTATAATCATTGCTATTGTACAGTCTTATTGTACAGTCTTATTGTACACGGTGGTGGTGCGAAACCCGTGTGTCATAAGATTGCCCGTGTATGATAAGTGGGATGATAAAACTGCTAACCTCAATCTCTAAAAACAAACTCAACCACCAGTGTATGAACACAACCACACTGTTTAAAGAGAAATACAAGTTACATTTGTCACGAGCAACAAGACTGGCTCATCACTGTGGAGGCTGTACCTCATGAAACATGGCATTTATGTAGCCTAGTGTTGGTTAGGGAAGCACCTGCTAACCGAGCACCTGCTGTGCTATCAGTCTGTCAGATCCTTTGCTCATGGTGACTGAAAATAGCTTGTAACAGGGAGATGCAGCTTTTATATATTGAAGAATACCTGTCAGACCTCATTTGCATAACAAATGAATCAGTCATGTGAGGTTCAGCCCACTAGACATAATACAGCAAAACTACAACCCTCTTTATCATCTTTTATGCTAATACAAATAGTTATTTAACTGCTAAACATATTTCTTCTACACATCTAATAAGGGTCTGTGACAGTCTGGCTCGCAGTGGTGAGTGTGATGATGTCACGGACCAGGAAGTAACTGAAACCAAAACAGTGGATGGGCGGGTGAAGCTGAATGCTGCGGCACTCAGCGTGTTTAATAAACAAACAAATAAAAGATTTAAACAAAACACAAAACAAAAGGCGCGTTGGCCAAACAAATAAACAGACAAACAAGTAAGTGTCATGCTGGCTAATCCAGCACATTTTAGCAATTGTTTTTATGCTGTTATTTCTCCTCGCTCTTTCTCTCCGCTCTCCCGTACTCTCCTCTCTATCCTCAATCACTCCACCACCAACCCGGACAGCTGCTGGTTCTTATACTCTGGCCGAGGGGTTAACTAGTTGTTAATTATCTTATTACCCCTCGGCCACAGTCTGCACGCGTTTGGTAAGGATGCATGACTGTCAGCTAGTTAAATAATCAGTAGCTGATCAGTCATGCATCCTCACGAGGTTTTTAAATATAAATATAAAAAACAATAACAAACGACGCGGGCGCTTTTATCCGCCGCAAACAAATACAAATAATAATAAATAGGGGCGGACACTCCCACACATGCCCCCTTGTGCGCAGCACACATGGCCTTTTCGGCCACCTCCCCCTTATTCCCTAAAGTCCCGGCTAGCAGTCCCGGCGCAGGAACAGGGGCAGCAACGGGCCAAAGGTGGCGGCCACGGTGGGATGTCCTCCTCCCACCCAAACAGCCGTAACGCTCCAATGGCTCACGCACAGGCCAGCTCCTCTGGCCAAAAAATTTTGGGGTCGTCTCCAGACCTGCCCCCTTCTTCATGGCCGGCAGCTCCCTCCGTGGGGCTCCGCCACCTCTCTCCTGCAGCGAAATTGCTGCGGGGAGCTGGTCTCCTGACCTCCCCCCCCTTCTTCATGGCTGGCAGCTGCCCTTCATGGGGCTCTGGCCACCCTTTCTCCTGCAGCGAAATTGCTGCGGGGGGAGCTGGTCTCCTGACCTCCCCCCCCTTCTTCATGGCTGGCAGCTGCCCTTCATGGGGCTCCAGCCACAGTATTTCCTGCCGCGAAAGTGCGGCTGTGGGAGCTGGTCTCCTGACCTCCCCCCCTTCTTCGTGGCCGGCAGCTGCCCTTCATGGGGCTCCAGCCACAATATTTCCTGCCGCGAAAGTGCGGCTGGGGGAGCTGGTCTCCTGACCTCCCCCCCCTTTTCCGTGGTGGGCAGCTCTCCTTCATGGGGCTCCAGCCACAGTATTTCCTGCCGCATGGCAGGACTGGTAGCGACTCCAGGCAAAACAGGACCCTTGGGAGGCAAAGGTAGCAGCTGCAGACCTTCGGCAGGCAACGGCAGCAGCATCGGAACCTCGGGGGGCGACGGCAGCCGCAGCGGACCCTCGGGAGGCGACGGCAGCAGCAGCGGACCCTCGGGAGGCGATGGCAGCAGCAGCGGACCCTCGGGAGGCGAACTCGGGAGGGGAGCCCCTGGCCATGGAGGCGGCAGCGGGAGCTCCACTTCTCCCTTGTACCCTGTAACTGGTGGCTCTCCAGGCGATGCGGAGCAACAGGCAGCCCCAGGCGATGCGGAGCAACAGGCAGCCCCAGGCGATGCGGAGCAACAGGCATCCTTGGGCGGTGCGAAGCAGGCATCCTTGGGCGGTGCGAAGCAGGGCAGGAGCAGTCCTTCCCATGATGGTGGATGTGGAACCAGCAGGTATTCACCCTCTGCTGGTGGAGGTGGAGATGGAACCAGCAGGTATTCACCCTCTGCTGGTGGAGCTGGGAGTGGCAAGCAGTCCTCCCACGGCGGTTGAGGCGGAACCAGCAGGTATTTACCCTCTGCTGGTGGAGCTGGGAGCGGCAAGCTGTTCTCCCACGGCGGTTGAGGCAGAACCAGCAGGTATTCACCCTCTGCTGGTGGAGCTGGGAGTGGCAAGCAGTCCTCCCACGGCGGTTGAGGCGGAACCAGCAGGTATTTACCCTCTGCTGGTGGAGCTGGGAGCGGCAAGCTGTTCTCCCACGGCGGTTGAGGCGGAACCAGCAGGCATTCACCCTCTGCTGGTGGAGGTGGGAGGGGCAAGCAGTCCTCCCACGGCGGTTGAGGCAGAACCAGCAGGCATTCACCCTCTGCTGGTGGAGGTGGCGGAGGCAGAGGCAGCTCCTGCTGCTCTGCTCCTGGCGGTGGTGGAGACAGAGGCAGCTCCTGCTGCTCTGCTCCTGGTGGTGGTGGAGACAGAGGCAGCTCCTGCTGCTCTGCTCCTGGTGGTGGTGGAGACAGAGGCAGCTCCTGCTGCTCTGCTCCTGGTGGTGGTGGAGACAGAGGCAGCTCCTGCTGCTCTGCTCCTGGTGGTGGTGGAGACAGAGGCAGCTCCTGCTGCTCTGCTCCTGGTGGTGGTGGAGACAGAGGCAGCTCCTGCTGCTCTGCTCCTGGTGGTGGTGGAGACAGAGGCAGCTCCTGCTGCTCTGCTCCTGGTGGTGGTGGAGACAGAGGCAGCTCCTGCTGCTCTGCTCCTAGTGCTGGAGACAGTGGCGAGGGCTCCTCACCCTCTAACGCTGGAGATGGCAGCAACGGCTCCTCTCCCTCTGGCGCTGGAGACGGCAGCGATGACTCCTCTCCCTCTGGCGCTGGAGACGGCAGCGATGACTCCTCTCCCTCTGGCGCTGGAGACGGCAGCGATGACTCCTCCCTCTGGCGCTGGAGAAGGCAGCGATGATTCCTCTCCCTCTGGCGCTGGAGAAGGCAGCGATGACTCCTCTCCCTCTGGCGCTGGAGAAGGCAGCGATGACTCCTCTCCCTCTGGCGCTGGAGAAGGCAGCGATGACTCCTCTCCCTCTGGCGCTGGAGAAGGCAGCACTGGCTCCTCTCCCTCGGGCGTTGGAGATGACAGCAATGGCTCCTCTCCCTCGGGCGTTGGAGACGGCAGCAATGGCTCCTCTCCCTCTGGTACTGGAGACGGCAGTGATGGCTCCTCTCCTCTGGCGCTGGAAACAGCAGCGGGCCCCTCCCAAATCTGCAGCCAGGTAGTTGAGCACCATGGCTGCGATGTCTGGGAGGGATGCTGGTTGGTGTTTCTGTTCCCAGGCCTCCCAGCGCTCCCCATCTCTCGCCCACAGGAGGTTGATCACAGCAGGGAGGGCGACCATTATATCCCTCTCAGGTTCCGCCAGCCAGTCCCAGATCCCCTCAGAGGAGACGGGATTCTTCCGCCTCGGAGGATGCGGGTCCTCTCACCCTTGCTGGACGCTCAGGCTCCTTCCTCTCCTGCCATGGAGGGGTTGGTCCGTGCCACGTGCCCAACCTCACCAACTGCGAAGCACCACCTCACCCTTCAGGCAGGTGAGGCAGACGTCCAGCGTGGTAAGGACCCGCTGCTGTTGCTGCGCCTCCTGCTGCTGTTGTTGTTGCTGCTGCTTTCTCCTCCGGCTACTCTTCCCCATTTTTTTATTTTTATTTTTTTCCCAAAAACACACAAAAGAAATACTTTTGAAAAAACAAACAAAAAAACGTCCTTTTTCTTTCCTGGTCCGGCTCTTGGAGGCGTTGTTTGTCCCACCGCTACCACCATAGGTGACAGTCTGGCTCGCAGTGGTGAGTGTGATGACGTCACGGACCAGGAAGTAACTGAAACCAAAACAGTGGATGGGCGGGTGAAGCTGAATGCTGCGGCACTCAGCATGTTTAATAAACAAACAAATAAAAGATTTAAACAAAACACAAAACAAAAGGCGCGTTGGCGAACAAATAAACAGACAAACAAGTAAGTGTCAGGCTGGCTTATCCGGCACGTTTTAGCAATTGTTTTTATGCTGTTATTTCTCCTCGCTCTTTCTCTCCGCTCTCCCGTACTCTCCTCTCTATCCTCAATCACTCCACCACCAACCCGGACAGCTGCTGGTTCTTATACTCTGGCCGAGGGGTTAACTAGTTGTTAATTATCTTATTACCCTCGGCCACAGTCTGCATCGCGTTGGTAAGGATGCATGACTGTCAGCTAGTTAAATAATCAGTAGCTGATCAGTCATGCATCCTCACAGGGTTTTTAAATATAAATATAAAAACAATAACAAACGACGCCGGGCGCTTTTATCCGCCGCAAACAAATACAAATAATAATAAATAGGGCGGGACACTCCGCCACAGGGTCACATATTTAAGACAAGGATTTTACTGTCTGGAATATAAACAATCTAAACAAAACAATACAAACTTTGAAGAATACACATTTTCTTACGTTTCTTCTGAAGGAAAAAAATCATAAGAAAATGTGTTATGAGTAACACTCCTTCTTAACATTTTTCTTAATAACAAAAGATGTTTCTTCTTTTGAACGTTTCAAGATTACGGCCCCTGTGCAGTATCCAGGGGACCTGGCTTCATCCCCAGTCCAGTCAGCTGTTTCATTAACAAAGGAATTGAATCTCAACTCACCGCTGTAGCACATGAAATAGTTTATCTGATCGCAGACTGAATCCTCCCACTCTCCCTCTGAATTGACTGAAGCACAGAAGAGGTATGGTTCCCAGTTGGAGTAGATGACAACACCTCCACTGGACCACTGCCAGTTCTCTTTGTCATGATACAGCCCGATCCAGTGATCCGAGTTACTAGTTGAAGGTATAAGACCTATAAGCTCATTAACCCTGGCCTTGTCTTGAATGCTGGGCAGGTCTCTGCTTTGGTTTCTGCAGTAGCTCTGAGCTTCCTGCCATGTTTTCCCAGTTCCTTCATAGAAACATTGACTAGAGGAGCCGCCTGGGGAGAGGGAACAGCACAATAAAGATGAGTGAAAACGTGTTCTTCACAGAAAAGATTTCCACTGGAAATGGTACCAAGAGTCACAGATTACAGGGCTTGTAAGAATGTAGGTGTAACAGGGCGAGGAGCCCTGTACAATTATTTGTTATTTATTTTTAGAACCAGGTCTCCCCCCTCCGTCCCTGTGCAATGTATTGTTTTGTATGTGTTTGTTTTATGATTTATTGTAGTTATATATGACGGTGAAGCATCATGTGTTTTGTTATTGTTTTTATTTAAAAGTGTCTGGCAGAGGCGAGGTTAGTAGCTCATCCTCTGCCAGGAGTAATTAATAAACTCATGCAGATTGTGGCCGAGAGGTAATAGAATAATCACTAGCTAGTTAAACCCCTCGGCCACGGTATATAAACCTGCAGCTCTCTGCACTCCAGGTGGGTGTTCGAGAGGAGGAACGAGAGTGAGCGAGGAGGAATTTGAAACGAAAGCAATAGGAACAGTGACAGCAATTGGCCCAGCCTGACCTATTCGGTTTTGTATTTGTGTTTTTGTTTAAATATTTATTTTGCTCTGTGAGCAGTGTTTTGTGTTTGAACTGTAGTACTGCATCTTGGTTTTCTTCCTGCATCTGGCCTGACGTCACAACACACCATTCCTGTCACACGTGGTGTCTTCGTGGGATCAACTACAGCCTCTGACTCAGGCCAAGTAAAGGGTACTGCAGATTTTTTTTTATTATAACTTTCTGAAGTGAGCAAGAGAAGATGGGAGGAAAAAGGAGGATGGGAAGGAGAAAGCAGCTGCTGCAGCAGCAACAGCCGCAGCAAGTTTGCCTCACCTGCCTGTGGGAGAAGGAGCGGTGCTTTAGCTGTGGGGAGCCCTGGCACGTATCCCCTGGCACCTTCCCCATATGGCAGGTGGAAGAAACGACCCAGAAGACCCAAACAGAGGTGAGGAGAAGGAGGCAGAGAGGAAGGAAGGCATGGGAGGAAGAGGAGTGGTGTACCTACTGCATGCGGTACGGCATGAGGAGCACCACTGCCTGGAGGTCTTCAAAGACACGGACCTGGAGTGGGAGGAGCCTGAACGTCCGGCACCTGAGTGGGAGGAGCCCGAATGTCCTGCACCTGAGTGGAAGGAGCCCAAACGTCCAAAGCCCAAGAGGGGGGAGTCGGTTCGTCCACAGCCCAAGAGGGGAAGGCCGAATGTCCACCAGCAGAGGGAGAATACCTGCTGGTTCCGTCTCCACCGCCCTGGGATGACTGCTTGTTGCTCCCACCTCCACCAGCAGAGGAAGAGTACCTGCTGGTTCCACCTCCACCACCCACAGCAGAACAAGACCTGCTATGCCCATCTCCACCAGCAGAGGGAGCATGCCTGCTAGTCCCCCACTGCAGCCAGAAGGGGAGGAGCCCCTGCCTCCTTCGCCACCTGGAGCAGAGCAGCAGGAGCTCTGCTTTGCCTGGGGTCGCTGGCCGCTCTGCTTCGCCTGGGGTCAGGAGACTTTGCCGGAGGAACCGGCTTGTGTGCTGTCAGCTTGGCCACTACAGCTGTTGGGGTGGGAAGAGGACCTTCCACTGTGGCCGCCACCCTTGGCCCATAGCTGAGACTGTTCCTGGGCCGAGACTGTCAGCCGGGACTTTGGGACTAAGGGGGAGGTGGCCGTTGGGCCAGGTGTGCTTCAGACAAGGAGGGGATATGTAACAGGGCGAGGAGCCCTGTACAGTTATTTGTTATTTATTTTAGAATGGGGTATCCCCTCCGCCCCTATGCAATTTATTGTTTTGTATGTGTTTGTTTTTGATTTATTGTATTTATATACAGCGTGTGGAAGCGACATCGTGGGAGAAGTACAGTTGTGGACAAGTACAACGCAGTTAGAAGCAGTTTGAAAGCAGGTTGACAGCTGCAGAAGCTAAACTAAACTTCCAAAAATGGTCTTCAAGCCAGTAATCTGTGACAACTGCATGATGTGGGAAATCTGAGAAAACCCAACAGAGCTCAACCAAATTTGTGTAAAGTGCTCCACGATCCAGGACTTGCTTCAGCGATTAAGCCTGCTAGAAATGGAGCTGGAGGAAATGAGACAGCAACAGGAGCTTGAGGAGCTGACACACCCACAATTCATGGAAGTCTGCACCCCTAGCAGACTGAAAGCCACCACGGAGATGGAAGAAAGTTGAAACAGCTGGGTTCAGATAGGCAGAAGCAGGGAAAAAAGAAACTTCGTCAAACACAACCACCAGAAATCCAGACATCCAACAAATTTGAGCCACTTCAACATTTAGATGACCAAAACAAACATCAAGAGAACGAAAGAAACAACATCCAAGACCCTATAGACAGTGCTGGCCAGGCAGCAAAAAGAAGGGAGGTCATGATTGTTGGGGACTCCATATTGAGAAACACAGCAAGTTCAGTTCGCAGTTTGGACCCCTTACTACAACAGTGTGCTGCCTTCCAGGAGCCTCTGTCAAGCACATCACTGAGAATGTGGACAGGCTCCTAGAACGAACAGGAGACGACCTGGTAGTAGTCGTCCACATCGGTACAAACAACATTGGAAGAGACAGACCAAGATCCCTGCAAAACAAATTCAGAGAGCTAGGAAGGAAATTAAAAGACAAGACCAAAACTGTGGTATTTTCTGGGATACTGCCGCACCTTGTAAAGGACCATATGGACAGCTGGAAATACAAAATCAAAATGCATGGCTGAAATCGTGGTGCACACAGGAAGGCTTCACCTTTCTTGAACAGTGGAGCACATTCTACAACAAGGACTATCTATATAGGTGGGACGGACTGCACTTAAACAGAAAGGGAACCAATCTACTCGGAGAAAGGATCCTTGAGGAGGTCCAGAAGCATTTAAACTAGAAAGGAAGGGGGAGAAAACAAAAACAGAAGGGAGACCACATCTAAACAAGGGCAACAACTCAGGTAAGACAACTATTAAATGTATTTATCTTAATGCTAGAAGTCTCAGAAACAAAATGTTAGAACTTGAAGCTACTGCACTAACAAGTAACTACAATGTGATAGGTGTTACAGAAACTTGGTTGTCTGAGAGTGATGGAGACGAATATAATATTAGTGGGTACACACTGTATAGGAAAGACAGGCAGGACAGAAGAGGCGGAGGGGTAGCGCTATACATAAGAAATAGTCTTGAAGCCCAGGTGTTAAATCAGGACAAAGAAAACAATGCAGAATCAATATGGGTCAGAATAATGGACACAAATTCAAAGGGCATAATAATAGGAGCATGCTATAGACCACCAAATTCAGACGCAGAGCAAAATAATCTGTTATACAATGACATTCAAAATGCGTGTAGAAAAGGAGAAGCCATACTAATGGGGATTTCAACTTCCCCATATAAAAGGGAAACCCGATGGGGGGCACGACGGACGAAATTGAAATGGTGGAAATGATAAATGACTGCTTCCTAATGCAATTTGTCAAGGCACCGACTAGAGGGGAGGCATGCCTTGATTTAATCTTTTCAAATAATGAAGTCAGAATAACTAAAACAGAGGTCAGAGAGCCATTGGCAAACTCAGACCACAACATGGTCTCATTTAAAATATTTTTTAAAACCCCAAAAGTAATGACTAAAGCTAAGGTTTACAATTTTAGAAAAGCAAACTATGAAGGTATGAAACAGAGACTAACAGAAGTAGATTGGAGTAAAATAGAGAAAACATCCACAGAAAAAGGATGGCTGTTTTTTAAAAATGTAGTACTAGAAGCGCAAAACAATTACATCCCAAAAGTAGACAAATCTAAATCTAAAACAAAATGGCCAAAATGGTTTAATAGATAAATTTAAAAAATATTCAGTGAAAAAAGGCACTTTACAGAGCGTTTAAAAGGGACCAAAAACAAAGTACACAGAAAGAGTACTTGGAACTGCAAACACAAGTCAAAAAGGAAGTTAGAAAGGCCAAGAGAGAGATAGAAATCAATATTGCTAAGGGGGCTAAAACCAATATTTTTCCAATATTATAACAGCAAGAGAGCATTCAAAGAGGAGGTTAAATGTCTAAGAGACACAAATGGCAAAATCATAGATGAAGAAAAAAATAGCAAATATATTAAATGATTACTTTTCACAGGTTTTTACAAAGGAGGACACGGACAACATGCCCCACATGTCGACCTGTTCCTATCCAATTTTAAATAACTTTAGCATAACAGAGGCAGAAGTGTTAAAGGGACTAGGAGCTCTTAAAATAAACAAATCCCCCGGGCCAGATGAGATCCTCCCAATAGTACTCAAAGAAATGAAAGAAGTTAGTTACAAACCGCTAACCAAGATCATGCAACAGTCTCTTAACACAGGGGTTGTACCGACAGCCTGGAAAATAGCAAACGTAATACCGATCCACAAAAAGGGAGACAAAACCAAACCAGGTAACTAAAGACCAATAAGCCTGACTTCTATTATATGTAATAAGATCCAAAATGGAAAATTACCTATATGGTAACAATATCCTGGGAGACAGTCAGCATGGTTTTAGGAAAGGGAGATCGTGTCTAACTAATCTACTTGACTTTTTGAGGATGCAACATTGAAAATGGATAATTGCAAAGCATACGACATGGTTTATTTAGATTACCAGAAAGCTTTTGACAAAGTCCTGCATAAAAGATTAATTTTCAAACTGAACGCAGTAGGTATTCAAGGAAATGCATGCACATGGATTAGGGAGTGGTTAACATGTAGAAAACAGAAAGTACTGATTAGAGGAGAAACCTCAAAATGGAGTGAGGTAACCAGTGGTGTACCACAGGGATCGGTATTAGGTCCTCTGCTATTCCTAATCTACATTAATGATTTAGATTCTGGTATAGTAAGCAAACTCATTAAATTTGCAGACGGCACAAAAATAGGAGGAGTGGCAAACACTGTTGCAGCAGCAAAGGTCATTCAAAATTATCTAGACAGCATTCAGAATTGGGCAGACACATGGCAAATTAAATTTAATAGAGAAAAGTGTAAAGTGTAAAGATACTGAAATTGAAGATGGGAACTATGAAAAAGTCCTAGGTGTTTATGTTGACTCAGAAATATCTTCCTCTAGACAATGTGGGGAAGCTATAAAAAAGGCCAACAAGATGCTCGGATATATTGTGAGAAGTGTTGAATTTAAATCAAGGGAAGTAATGTTAAAACTCTACAATGCATTAGTAGGACTTCACCTAGAATATTGTGTTCAGTTCTGGTCACCTCGTTACAAAAAGGATATTGCTGCTCTAGAAAGAGTGCAAAGAAGAGCGACCAGAATTATCCCGGGTTTAAAAGGCATGTCGTATGCAGACAGGCTAAAAGAATTGAATCTATTCAGTCTTGAACAAAGAAGACTATGCGGTGATCTGATTAAAACATTCAAAATCCTAAAAGGTATAGACAATGTCGACCCAGGGGACTTCTTTGACCTGAAAAAAGAAACAAGGACCAGGGGTCACAAATGGAGATTAGATAAAGGGACATTCAGAACAGAAAATAGGAGGCACTTTTTTTTACATGGAGAATTGTGAGGGTCTGGAACCAACTCCCCAGAAATGTTGTTGAAGCTGACACCCTGGGATCCTTCAAGAAGCTGCTTGATGAGATTCTGGGATCAATAAGCTACTAACAACCAAACGAGCAAGATGGGCTGAATGGCCTCCTCTCGTTTGTAAACTTTCTTATGTTCTTATGTTCTTATGTATATGACGGCGAAGCATCATGTGTTTTGTTATTGTTTTTATTTAAAACGTGTTCTGGCAGAGGCGAGGTTAGTAGCTCATCCTCTGCCAGGAGTAATTAATAAACTCAAGCAGATTGTGGCCGAGAGGTAATAGAATAATCACTAGCTAGTTAAACCCCTCGGCCACGGTATATAAACCTGCAGCTCTCTGCACTCCAGGTGGGTGTTCGAGAGGAGGAACGAGAGTGAGCGAGGAGGAATTTGAAACGAAAGCAATAGGAACAGTGACAGCAATTGGCCCAGCCTGACCTATTCGTTTTTGTGTTTGTGTTTTTGTTTAAATATTTATTTTGCTCTGTGAGCAGTGTTTTGTGTTTAAATATTTTATTTTATTTTTGTTGTTTAAAATGAACAGCGCCGCAGTGCCTTTTGAACTGCAGTACTGCATCTTGGTTTTCTTCCTGCATCTGGCCTGACGTCACAACAAGCCATTTCTGTCACAGTATAATACTAGTAGAACTGTATGGTGCTAATAAATATACTAACAACATGCTTGTGGTTGTACTATAACATGAGTAACATTCTGGCATGAGTGATGAAGGTCATGGAAACACCAGGTAGCCAAAGAAATCGTTGTGAGAAAAACTCAATTCACTGTCAATCAATGTTAATGTTATTTTAGAATGTGTAAAGGTATATGTCTTCTTATTATAGGATATTGCACAGCACAGCACAAGACCTTAAAGCCTAAGGAAATATAACTGGGGTTTTGTTTACTCTTTTAACCCCATTTAGACCCTCTGTGATTGATTCACAAAGTGGAGACTGCTAGATGTGTCACCACCAGGACCTACTAAAGAGATCTAATCATGCTTCCCTCTTTCAACCTGCAGGTTTACACTGAATTAAATGGAACACAGTCTGAACAGGGTCCTCACCATCACAGCAGAAGAAGGAGTTCTGATAATTGCAGCCAGCGTCAGTCCATTCGCCAGTCTTACTCATCGCCACACAGTTCTCAACCCCTCCAAAGTTGTTTGGTTCCCCTTTGTTCCAGTAGTGAAATGTGTAGTTATCCCCCTGGTGTGACCACTTCCAGGGCTCATTGAACAGGCCTATCCAGAAGGGCTTGCCCTGCGCTTTCTTCACTATTTCTTCATTTTCACTGGCGTTCTTTATACTGACGAGGTCGGTGTGGTGTTCTCTACAGTACTGCTGAGCTTCAGTCCAGGTTTTCAGTTCTTCAATCAGGGTGTATCTCTCAGTGATGTTGCTGGTCTCTGTAAACACAAACAAACAGCAGCTGAGAGGCTGTGAAGGGGAGCTGGCTCTAAACCCAAAACAAACGATGTGTTTTCATCAATCCTACAATTTATCACAAACTGCGTCTTGTCTACATTCAAGTACATCTGTGTGTTATTTAAAAATAAGGCACAATTCTCAGAAACTTGTTACGCCAGAAGTATATTTTTAGTTGGCTAATTTACTCCTGTTTCGGTGTTCAATGAGAATCAATAATATGAGAATCAATCATAGAGGGTCTAAATGGGGTTAAAAGGGTAAACCAATAGGGGCTTCCGAGTGGTGCATTCGGTAAAGGCACTCTGTGTGGAGTGCAGGATGTTCCCTACAGCTTGGAGTTTTTAAGCTAAGCGATTAGAAGAGAATCTTTAGAAATCTCTAGAAGTTGCTTGTTTGTCGTAAAGTTGTTTAATGGAATATTGGCTGTGCAGTTGTTTGAATGTGTTGCCTGCTTCATTGTTCATGTTGATATTAGACAGCGAACACGATTCAGAGCTGTCGCCAAAGACCAGCACTAAACCCGGATCAACATCACTGCACTTGTTTTCACGGAGGATTGTATTTGCACCACAAGAGTAATTGAGGTTGTATCTTTGTTAATGCAGATTTATTTGATGTTTAATTTTTTCCTCAAATTAAGGGTGGGAAAGTTTTAAATTCAAGGCTTTTAAATTCAAAGGTATATGGTATACAGTGCCTTGCGAAAGTATTCGGCCCCCTTGAACTTTGCGACCTTTTGCCACATTTCAGGCTTCAAACATAAAGATATGAAACTGTAATTTTTTGTGAAGAATCAACAACAAGTGGGACACAATCATGAAGTGGAACGAAATTTATTGGATATTTCAAACTTTTTTAACAAATAAAAAACTGAAAAATTGGGCGTGCAAAATTATTCAGCCCCTTTACTTTCAGTGCAGCAAACTCTCTCCAGAAGTTCAGTGAGGATCTCTGAATGATCCAATGTTGACCTAAATGACTAATGATGATAAATAGAATCCACCTGTGTGTAATCAAGTCTCCGTATAAATGCACCTGCACTGTGATAGTCTCAGAGGTCCGTTTAAAGCGCAGAGAGCATCATGAAGAACAAGGAACACACCAGGCAGGTCCGAGATACTGTTGTGGAGAAGTTTAAAGCCGGATTTGGATACAAAAGATTTCCCAAGCTTTAAACATCCCAAGGAGCACTGTGCAAGCGATAATATTGAAATGGAAGGAGTATCAGACCACTGCAAATCTACCAAGACCTGGCCGTCCCTCTAAACTTTCAGCTCATACAAGGAGAAGACTGATCAGAGATGCAGCCAAGAGGCCCATGATCACTCTGGATGAACTGCAGAGATCTACAGCTGAGGTGGGAGACTCTGTCCATAGGACAACAATCAGTCGTATACTGCACAAATCTGGCCTTTATGGAAGAGTGGCAAGAAGAAAGCCATTTCTTAAAGATATCCATAAAAGTGTCGTTTACAGTTTGCCACAAGCCACCTGGGAGACACACCAAACATGTGGAAGAAGGTGCTCTGGTCAGATGAAACCAAAATCGAACTTTTGGCAACAATGCAAAACGTTATGTTTGGCGTAAAAGCAACACAGCTCATCACCCTGAACACACCATCCCCACTGTCAAACATGGTGGTGGCAGCATCATGGTTTGGGCCTGCTTTTCTTCAGCAGGGACAGGGAAGATGGTTAAAATTGATGGGAAGATGGATGGAGCCAAATACAGGACCATTCTGGAAGAAAACCTGATGGAGTCTGCAAAAGACCTGAGACTGGGACGGAGATTTGTCTTCCAACAAGACAATGATCCAAAACATAAAGCAAAATCTACAATGGAATGGTTCACAAATAAACATATCCAGGTGTTAGAATGGCCAAGTCAAAGTCCAGACCTGAATCCAATCGAGAATCTGTGGAAAGAACTGAAAACTGCTGTTCACAAATGCTCTCCATCCAACCTCACTGAGCTCGAGCTGTTTTGCAAGGAGGAATGGGCAAAAATTTCAGTCTCTCGATGTGCAAAACTGATAGAGACATACCCCAAGCGACTTACAGCTGTAATCGCAGCAAAAGGTGGCGCTACAAAGTATTAACTTAAGGGGCTGAATAATTTTGCACGCCCAATTTTTCAGTTTTTTATTTGTTAAAAAGTTTGAAATATCCAATAAATTTCGTTCCACTTCATGATTGTGTCCCACTTGTTGTTGATTCTTCACAAAAAATTACAGTTTCATATCTTTATGTTTGAAGCCTGAAATGTGGCAAAAGGTCGCAAAGTTCAAGGGGGCCGAATACTTTCGCAAGGCACTGTATATTTTTTTAACCTTATATATATATATATATATATATATATATATATATATATATATATATATATATATATATATATTGTAAGGCAGCGGGATGTGTGAGACAGCAGGGAGGGGGTTAAAACCTCCCTGAAGGAAAAAATGCACGTTTTGTTAATTGTTTTATTGTTTAATTTAGTTTTGTTAATTGTTTTATTGTGTATTATCCCCTGCACCCGGGGGTGATTAAAAATTAGAACCGGGGCAGGGTATTTCAGACGTGCAGCCAGTCTGCACGGGACGGCTGCTGAGTAGAAGGAGGTAGATGAGGTGCTCTGCTTCCGAGCAGTCGTGGGAGTACTGTGTTAAGCCAGCATGGGTTTTGTGTGTGTGTGGCAGATAAATGGCTTAGCCGTCCTGCGTATTAGTAAGGGAAAATCCTGTGTAGTTAGCGCTCCAAGAGGAGTTAGGTTTTTGTTTTGTATTGTTTGTTTGTGTGATTATTAAATATAGCGCGTGTGTGTTCTGGGTCATAGTTTTTAAAGGGGCAACGAACCGTGAGTGGCGCAATCGTTCACAATATATATCATCCATTCTCTTGATTATTGAACAACTGAACAGTGAATGAATATTTATTTTACTAGACTTACCTTCCCATAGAAACTTGTCTGTAAATAAACGGAGGGGAATTCCTTGTTCTTTATTATTATTATTATTATTATTATTATTATTATTATTATTATTATTATTTATTTCTTAGCAGACGCCCTTATCCAGGGCGACTTACAATCGTAAGCAAATACATTTCAAGTCTTGCACTGTCTTTCTGAAGGACTGCCATTACATTTCTCTCATGATAAGTGTCTGTGGCAGAGCAGGGCTCTGCCCTTGTAAATACTGGCAGGGATGAGGTTAAATTCTCCTCCCTGCCCAGGTTGATTGCGTCAGATGGGAGCAATCAATTATTCAATTAACACCCAGCCACCTGGCATAAAAGGAGGCCTCAGCCTCCCAGTAGGGAGAGAGTTCCAGACGGAGGAAAATACCTGAGGAAGCAAGAGTGTTTTTCTGTGTGTGCTGTTCTTTTGTTCATTTTTTGCAATCCAGTGATAGACCAACGTCTCCAAGGCACTGTTCCAAGCACTGCTCAGAGCATGACCTCACTCCCTGAATACACTGCGCAACCCATAAGGCAAGTCCCTGGATAGCCCAGAGCCCAGTCTGCAACTCTGCAATGCACAATGGTGAAGTATGCCAACCTGAACTGAGAACTAATGGTTTACACCACAAGTTAGCGCCAACTATCAGCAGCTAAAAAGAGCATCACCACTGAGGGACACACCAGTCATGTCCAGGACATTATCGACGATTGGGGATTGACAAGTGATCTGCATAAGGCCAGACTGCTCTCTCTAACACTTTTAGACACAGTACTGGAGTGGACATCTACATTGTCAGCTGAGACCAGGAAAAACTGAGAAACTGTGCACTGCCTTAACAAGGAAATGCTCCAAGTATGGCGATCCCTGCACAGCCCTGCACACAGCCTGTCTCAGACAATGTAAGAAGGATAAGGACCCGAGAGACTTCTACAAGGAACTGAAACTCCTTTACTATGCAGGTGAAGCACATCCAGGGGACAATGTAGACAAGAGCTTCAAGCTGCTGTTCATAAGTAACCTGTCTGCAGAGGTCAGAGTTGCCATGAGCACAGAGGTAAATGCAGACAACTCAATGCCCACCACCCTGGAAGCTGTGGAGAGTATGGTGAAATATACAGATACCCGGCCCAATACCAGCAGCACTCAGGTACTAGGAGATGAAGCAGAGCCTGACTTTCCTGGATCTGAAAAAAATGAACTGCCACAGAACTCCCAGAGAAGATTTCAACCTTCACACAGCAAACCCCAGCCCAGAGGGGAAGGTAAACCTGACAGCCCTACACCTCACCAGAGGGGGAACACAGTGTTATAGATCCATCCATCTATCACTAACGAAATGTGGGTTACTTTTTTTAAAACTGCCTCTGAAACACACCAAACACATCTAATAACCACATGTTTTGTATCCTTTCAAGGGCAACTTGGATTCAAGGTTTTGACTGAAAATATTTGCAAGCTGAAATTGTTTGAGATATTAGCAGCTGTAGGAGTGGGTGGATTTGCAAACTCATACAAGCGCCCCTCACAGGGATGATTAATAATTATAAGAACTAAAATAAATGAATAATCAATTGCAATATAGCAACAATTACGTCTTTACCTTTGTAGCACATGAAGGCTTTCTGAAGGTGGCAGGGAAAATCAATCCACTTTCCGTCTGAATTGACTGAAGCACAGAAGAGGTCTGCCCTCCAGTTGGAGTAGATGACATCATCGCTGTTAGACCACTGCCAGTTCTGTGTGTCATCACGATACAGCCCGATCCAGGAATCCCTGAGAGAAGCTCCTGCAATAGTTAAGAGCTGCTCTGCTTCTTCCTGGCTGCGCACAGTGGCCAGGTCTGTGTGCTTCTCTCTACAGTACCTCTGAGCTTCAGACCAGCTCTTCACAGTTTCCACAAACACATGTTTTCTGATCTGGTTGTACGCAGGCACACAAAACCCTGATAAAGAAAAAACAACATGATTAACACTAGAACAAGCAATACGGTCATTTTGACAATTTTTTGGACTTCAATTTAAATATTAAGATACAGAGCTGTGCTTTCCTGACTTTTCCTTAATATGTATACTAATTACCCTGACAAAGAAAGAATCGTGTAGCTGCGAAAATTAGTGAGATAAAATACTGTCATACCTATTCCGACCAGGAGCAGTCAAATCCACCGCTACATAGGAAACATATTATAACAACGAGGTGTTGCGATATTATTTGTATTCATCAGTCAGGACTTGCAGTCATGTATTGAAGCTTGATTATATCAGTCTGCATTCCTCAAGTGAGCAGTCTGTTGACATTTCTATTGTTTCAATGAGCCTCCTGATAGCCCATCAATCAGCCTTGACAGCTCACGGGGCCAGGCTGTGTGCGGAGCGGAGTGAGCCCAGTGTATATGGAGCGGGGAGCGGAGCAGACATTTCCTCCAGCCTGCTCTTTCACAGCACTAACAACTGAGCACGGTTTGATTTTTCTTAAATACATGTTCGGCCAGGGAGTTTGTACAGGAAATTAAAGAAAAAAGAGTCATTATACAGTATTTTCCATCATGCCTGTGCCTGGTCATTTTCCAGTTGTAAACCAAAATTAGGCACTTGTATGTTTTGCAGACGTGAGAATTGCATTTCTTTTTAAATCCTTTATATTCAATGTGATTGGCATTGCACTTTATAATTCATTATGGAGGGAAAATATATATTCTCCCGATGGTGGAGCTCCCATATAAAAATGTGAGAAACGTCATCAGTGTGTCCATCTGCCAGCGGTTATTACATAGCTGTCACAAAGACGGCAGCAGTGGGTGACGTCAGACCAGAAACAGGAAATAAATAAACAAAAGACTTGGGGTTTTAGTGAAACTGAGCGCGTGATCGCGCTCAGCATTTAATAATTAAACAGCAAATAAAAGGTTGGTACACAAAACAGGACACGGCACTTGCGGCCAAAATAAACAGGTAAACAAAACGAACACACACTTAACAAACGGTGCACGGAGACAAACAAACACGGTGAGTACAAAAACACTTATTATTCTTCTTATTATATTACTCTCCTTCTCCACACCCGTTCTCCACTCTCGAACACCTAACCCCGAATGAGTGAATCGTGCATCTATATATACTGTTGTGCTGGGATTCAATTACTAATTAATTATTTACTTGAATCCCAGCACGTGAATTAATTAAGTGCAACCTCGTGCCTAACTACAATTATACATTTTTAAACACACGTGAAACACAGACCCGTTTATATCCCGTGTACCGATGACTATACACCAACACTAACACATGCAACATGCAACATATAACACACACATGCACACAGGGGCGGGGCACATTGCCACAATAGCCTATATTGTTCTTTGGTTCTATGGTGCTGGATGACCAGCACGGTACTTGTTTGTTTAGTGTTCGTCCCTGTGTGTTAGTGTCTGGGTTTTTTTCTGGACCAGTAGCAGCATTGCATTCGATAGAACAAAACAATGTAGGTTAATAAAAAAGGGGAATAACTTTTCTGTCCTTTACTTCTTTTGGGTTTTCTTTGTAGCGAGAAAGAAAAACACTATGGATTGAGACCCTTCTTGCCGGCTGCAGAAATCCACATTTGAATTTCCTTCAGCCTCCCGCATTGTACACGTTTGTCACATGCGTGACTACTGTGCACTGTATTCTTTTTCTTTTTAACTGTGTGTTTTATTTTAAGATTGAGTGTGTATTTATTTACTTTTTGTAAATAAATACACACTACAGTGCTTTTATTTACTTTACTGGTTGTATTTAAATAGTCACTTATGGTTTCTCTTTTATTGCATATTATTAACACATTGTATGTTTGTGTGTAATTGCACTTTATCTGAGTTGGGCACGAGATTTTGATTTACAGGACACTGCATTTCGGGAGGAGAGCGTCCCTGTAACACTGCATTCGCTGCAAGCATAATGGAACTACATACTGCAAACTTTGTTTCCCCAGGACGAGAGTGGGCGTGCCAGCTTCCTCTAGACAATGTTGAATGATGAATGCAGCGACTGGTTGATTGAGGAAGTTGTGCTGCCCCGACGGGATTGGTTCTTTTAGTTTTGTAGACCCGCCTTCAGCCCTTTTTAAATGTAGGAACTGTAGTGAATAAGGAAGACATTAATAAAAGAACAGAGAGGGAGACAGGAATGAAAGAAATAAAATGGGAGAAAGGAAGATGTAAGCAGTGTGGCACTTTCCCCGTCAAAAGCTAAGTTCTATTTTATTTCATCTTTCTCTTGTATCTCTATCGTTTTATTTATCTGGTTGTTTGCTATATATGTGTGTGTGTGTGTGTGTGTGTGTGTGTGTGTGTGTGTTTTGTATTGTATGCTGAATGAATGACTGTAGAAGCTGTGTAGGCCCTGAACAATTGTAACAGTGCTACTGCTGGCGTGGTTTTAAATATACTACTTTCTTTTTATTATTTTCACTGTATAGTTTTAATAAATTGTTTGGCTTGATTGCCAAAGTTGGTTCTCTGGTATTACACTGCTGCTATGTTTTGATTACTCGAGAGAGTTGTACTAGACCTAAGATGATATTATTATTATTATTATTCTTTGTTTTCTTTTTGTTCTTTTGATAACCTGGCGGTAGCTGTGGTCTGCTTGGACTGCACGTGATCTGAAGTATAGAAACCAGAGCCAGATACGGGCTGACAACTGGAAGCCGGAGTTATGCTTTTATGCTGTTTTTATGTGATGTTTGACCCTGTAATTGCATGGTGTGTTTTATCATTGATGTAAATAGAATAAACTTTGTACATTTGTATTACTGTTTCCCCTGTCCTGTGAAATGGTTTTGAGCTGTCTGTGAAGAGTGTACACCTGGGAATTAGAACTTGTTCAGAATTAGTGGAATTGGTTAATTGGATTTCTAGTGTCCATAAATCACTAGGTGTCGTGACACGACTACAGAACGGTGGGTCACTACTGTGACTTCCACGTGACTGTGACACATTTACCTTTACCCACCTTTCTTCTGAAATTCCAACCCCAAATGAAAAAGGAAAGTTTCTCAAATTTAAAGAGGCATACTGTGCACATCTGAGACAGGACAGGTGTTTAAATTGGCCCGAAAACTGAAATAAGTGAATACGTAAATTGAGCCTGATTCATACATTTTATCCTGCAGACTGATGCCTCTGACGTAGTAGGACTAGGGACAGATAGTGTGTTGGGCATTTGATATTGTACATTAGCAGGAAGCAGCTTGTGTGAGAGACTCAGAGACCAGGTATGCTTTAATCGAGAAAGGAATGCATAGCTGTCATAAAAGAACCAAATTAACCAAAAGCAAGCTTCTGTGCCTCTCTTCCAGTGTGTGTGGGCCCATCCGCCTGCATGCAGCTTTTGTCAAATGTCCCAAACAAACGGTGACCTCAAGAGGGCTCCAATTCTGCTGGGGGCCTATGTTAGAGCAGCAGTGTGGAGTAGTGGTTAGGGCTCTGGACTCTTGCCTGGAGGGTCATGGATTCAATCCCAGGTGGGGACACCTCTGTTGTACCCTTGAGCAAGGTACTTTACCTAGATTGCTCCAGTAAAACCCAACTGTATAAATGGGTAATTGTTTGTAAAAATAATGTGTAAAAAATAATGTCATATCTTGTAACAATTGTAAGTCGCCCTGGATAAGGGTGTCTGCTAAGAAATAAATAATAATAATAATAATAGTGTAATTTGCATATAGGTTAATCCAGCTCTGCTATGATCTATGTTTTAGATGCACATGTTACTATTTAAGTCACGTTTTTCTAACACATTGAAAATGGATCACGGAAGACGCAGGACAGCAAAGCAGTGTTTGGAATTACTGCAACATTTACCAAACAACGCTTGTGATGCAGCAGAGACGGACAATGACGAGTCTGGCTCTGAAGCAGACTGGGTTTGCGAAGATGAATCTTCCAGCAGCAGTGACAGTGAGGAGGATGCCAGCGAAGTGCCAGGTGTGAGTGCGTGAAGAGGGTGCAGGAGATCCCATGGGAGAAACCAACGGATGTTATTGCAGCATTTATTGTATCAAGCCAAATCGGACCGTGCAACTCCAAGAATGCCAGGTAAAAATCGGCAGGCAGTCCATCGATTCCTGGAGTACAACCCCTTTTAGCAGATTTAACTGCCTGTAACAAGTCATCTAGAGATACTGGAGCATCCAGCATCATTGCATTTTCCAGAGAAATACTTGTCACAGTGGATGAGTTGTCAGAGAAGTAAAAATTAGCAAAAGAGGATTGAAAGGTTTCATTAATTATTTTGGGATCAGAAACCAGCCCCTCTGTTTGATTTTTGGAATGGTAAATCTACCTTCCTGGCATTTCAACTTTAAAGCAAGAAGGTGAGATGGTCTACTACTGTCTGTATAGTATTTGTGCTTGGTAGAGTGCATGCGAAATTCAACCCTCTGTTTTAACAAATTATTCAATTCAGCCCGTTCTGCCCTCAATTTTGAATCAACAGCACTACTGTAATGAGAATTGAAAGTGTTTTCTAAGTTGCTCAGCTAGACTCCAGCTGAGATATCAATTGCAATTTCAACTTCTTTAGATGGGATGACAACCAAATCGCATTACCACACATAAAACCCTTGATAGCAGCACAACTCATTGCTCGATTGTTTATCGAGCCCACATTAATATTAACAAATTCTGTACATTTTGATCTAAACTGAGCCAGGAAATCCTGATTCTGGAGAAGTTAAGTATTGAATCTCCACCTGGTCAATTTCCTTGGCTGGGAGCCAGGTTAAATACAGTCATAACTGCATAGTGGTCAGAGATATTTCTTGGCAGTATATCCATGTTACCAGAGCAGCATGAATTATTAGCAAAGGAAAGAATAAAATCAACCATAGAGAATGTTTTGTGATATGGATAAAAATATGTGAAATCCTTGGCAGATGGATTTTGAAATTGCCTTAAGTCAGTCAAATTCAAATCCTTAATGAAAATATGCAGAGCTTTAGAAGCTGCTGACTTTGTTTTAGAAATACTGGCTGAGGATCTGTCCAATTGCTTGTCAACACACACATTCATGTCTGTGCCCACTATTAACTTATACTCTCCCAAAGATAGCAATTCATTTGTGAGACAAGGAAAAAATGCTGGCTCATATACTGAAGGTGCGTAGATCGATGCAAAACCAATTTTTTTCGCCATTCACTGTAGCATAGCAGAGCCAGTTTTATTATTTGTTTATTTAGCATACACCTTTATCCAAGGCATCTTACAGAGACTAGGGTGTGTGAACTATGCATCAGCTGCAGAGTCACTTACAAATACGTCTCACCCGAAGACGGAGCACAAGGAGGTTAAGTGCCTTGCTCAGGGTCACACAATGAGTCAGTGGCTAAGGTGGGATTTGAACCGGGACCTCCTGGTTACAAGCCCGTTTCTTTAACCACTGGACCACACAGCCTCCTCGTTTGATCAGAAATAATCCTATCGATAGACATATCCATGTTGCGTTTCATGAAGATTGAAGCCTGTTGTCTGATCCATCGCTGGAAGCTGTAAATAACTTAGAACGACCATTTTGAAATCAAAATGTGTCTATTGTCTTTAAATGCATTTCTTGAATCAAAGCTATGTCAGCCTTTTGCCTACATAAATAATCAAGTACCTTTGCACATTTAAATCTCAAATTCAAACCTCATACATTAAAAGATACAACAGAGAACTTAGCCATTGTCATAAAAACACAGTATGATATAGATAAGAAAGCATTGAGAAATCCACCCAACAGCGCCATACCAAAATAAAGTGCAGGCAAGATTACAGTACAAAAACACAGAAGGTACTTAGAACTCCCAAAAGAACAAGAACAGAGAAAAGAACCCACAATATGTCCCTCCCACCAACCCCCCGCCCCCAGAGCCCGAGGGATCCCCCCTCCCTTGGTTAATAGGGCCGCAGTGTGGAGTAGTGGTTAGGGCTGGCTCTGGACTCTTGACCGGAGGGTCGTGGGTTCAATCCCAGGTGGGGACACTGCTGCTGTACACTTGAGCAAGGTACTTTACCTAGATTGCTCCAGTAAAAACCCAACTGTATAAATGGGGAATTGTATGTAAAAAATAATGTGTAAAAAATAATGTAATTGTATGTAAAAATAATGTGTAAAAAATAATGTAATATCTTGTAACAATTGTAAGTCGCCCTGGATAAGGGCGTATGCTAAGAAATAAATAATAATAATAATAATAATAATAATAATAATAATAATAATAATAATAATAATAATAATTAATACAGGGTTTACAGAGTAAAGAACCCACAATATGTCCCTCCCACCAACCCCCCCAGAGCCCGGGGGATCCCCTCCCTTAGTTAATACAGAGTTTAGCAAAAGAGTGATAAAAATAGCAACAACATTGAGGATCCCCTCCTCCTCCTCCTCCCACCCCTCCCTGCTGTTAATACCTGTGACATGCACACAGCGATGTCTAACATTAAACTTCCCTTTCCCACTGTAACAGGGCGAGGTGCCCTGTATATTGTTTGGTTTGTTTACTTTTAGATCTGGGTCTCCCCCTCCGCCCCTGTGCAGATTGTTTTGTGTTTGTTTATTTTTATGTCGGCGAAGCGCCGTATGTTATTATTTTGTTTACTTTTTAAAAACGTGTTCTGGCAGAGGCGAGATTGGTGCTCGTCCTCTGCCAGGAATAATTAAACTCGTGCAGAAGGTGGCCATCTCCCGAATTAATTAAGTGATTAATTCTGTTGCTAATCGGGAGATGGTTACCTGAATATAAAAGCCTGTAGCTCTCCATGTTCGGGTGGGTGTTGTACGAGCGGAGAGAGCGAGAGTGGAGCGAACTGAGAGAGAAATACAGTAAACGGTAAACGGATAGGAACAGTGAAGGCGTGTGCGATTGCCCAGCCTGACCTATTCCGTGTGTATTTTTGTGTTCGTGATTTGTTTATGTTTAAACCTTTTATTTCGCTCGGTGAGCAAAGTGTTTTTGTTTAAATATTTTATTTATGTTTGTTGTGCTGAAATAAAACGGCACAGCCTTTACCTGCAGTACTCTGCAGTACTCAGACCAGTCAGTCACCCTGTCACACATTGTGTCCAGCGTGGGATCACCAGCGCCTCCTAGACGCAGGCAGAAGTGGGGTACTGCAGTTTTTCGTTTTTGTTCGTTTATTATTGTGTGTGGAGAAAGGAAGGTGAGGAAGGAAGATGGGAGGAAGAAGAGAAAGAAGGAGGAGCTGCAGACAGCAGCAGCTGCAACAACAGCAACAGCAGCCCGGTGTTACTGCTGCGCTGAGCCTGGGCATTCCAGTACCAACTGCCCCTGGTACCCCCTCGGACAGCTACCCCAACTATGCCCCATCTGCGGAGGCGAGCACTACGTCCATCAGGCAGAAGGGGAGGAACGGGGGTCGCTTCAGTCTCCACCACCAGCAGAGGGAGGTAAACTGCTGCTCCCACCGCCACAACAACTTCTGAACAAGAGGTGGTGGTCCCGGGTGCCAACTCAGTTTGGACCCCCGGACTGGGCAGCTGAACAGGAGCAGTGGAGGAAGGAGGGGGCTCCCATGTGCGGCGCCTGTGTCGAGTTTGGGCACGTCAGGAAGGACTGCCCTTACGGGGACCCCCAGTTTGAAGAGGCGTTGAACCAGGGTCTGGTGGTGGACGCTGCAGAGTGGTTCTGGGCAGTGGACCAGATCCAGTCATCTCCAGCACCCAAGAGGGAGGAGCCCGAATGTCCTGCTCCCAAGAGGGGGGAGTCGGTGCGTCCACAACCCAAAAGGGGGAAGGCAGAACATCCACAGCCCAGGTACCTGCCAGCAGAGGGAGAGTTCCTGCTGGTTCCGCCTCCACCGCACTGGGAGGACTGTGTGTCGCTCCCACCTCCGCCAGCAGAGGGTGAGTTCCTGCTGGTGCCACCTCCACCTCCATGGGAGGACGACTTGTCGCTCCCACTGCCACCAGCAGAGGGAGCATGCCTGCTGGTTCCGCCTCCATCGCCGCCACCAGCAGAGGGAGCATGCCTGTTGGTTTCACCGCTGCAGCCAGAAGGGGAGCAGGAGCTGCCTCCTTCGCAGCCAGAAGGGGAGGAGCAGGAGCTGCCTCCTCGCAGCCAGAAGGGGAGGAGCAGGGGCTGCCTCCTTCGCAGCCAGAAGGGGAGGAGCAGGGGCTGCCTCCTTCGCAGCCAGAAGGGAGGAGCAGGAGCTGCCTCCACCACCACCACCCGAGGGAGAGCAGCAGGAGCTGCCTCTCCCTTCACGACAGGATGGACCGCTGCTGCCCTTGCACAGGCTGCTAAAACGAGCAAGGGGGAAAACCGCCGGGTCGCAGCGGCTGAGAAGAGGGCCAACCCTAGCACCGCCGCTGATCCTGGTTCCCCTCCTGCAGTCACCTCCCGAGGGTCCGCTGCCGCCGTCGCCTCCTGAGGGACCGCTGCCTCCCTGTCGTGCATCGCTCGGGGATGCCAGTTCGCCATCGCTCGGGGATGCCAGCCTCGCACCGCCCAAGGATGCCAGCCTCGCACCGCCCAAGGATGCCAGCCTTGCACCTCCCAAGGATGCCAGCCTCGCTTCGCCCAAGGATGCTTGCCTTGCATCGCCTGGGGCTGCCTGTCGCTCCGCATCGCCTGGGGCTGCCTGTTGCTCCGCATCGCCTGGAGCTGCCTGTCGCTCTGCATCGCCTGGGGTTGCCTGTCGCTGCGCACAGGGTACAGGGTACGAGGGAGGAGTGGAGCTCCCGCTGCCACTTCCATGGCCAGGGGCTCCCCTCCCGAGTTCACCTCCCGAGGGTCCGCTGCTGCTGCCGTCGCCTCCCGAGGGTCCGCTGCTGCTGCCGTCGCGTGGGGTCGCCAGGGATCCTGCTTCGCCTGGGGTCGCCAGGGATCCTGCTTCGCCTGGGGTCATCGAAGGTCCTGCTTCGCCTGGGGTCGTCGAGGGTCCTGCTTCGCCTGGGGTCGTCGGGGATCCTGCTTCGCCTGGGGTCACTATACTGTGGCCGGGGCCCCATGAAGGGGAGCTGCCGGCCATGAAGAAAGGGGGGGAGGTCAGGAGACCAGCTTCCCCAGCCGCATTTCCGTGGCAGGAAACACTGTGGCCAGAGCCCCACGGAGAGGAGCTGCCGGCCACGAAGAATGGGGGGAGGTCAGGAGACCAGCTTCCCTCGCAGCAGTTTAGCTGCCAGAGATCGTGTGGTCGGAGCCCCATGGAGGCGAAATGCCGGACATGAAGAAGGGGGGGGAGGTCAGGGGACCAGCTCCCCCAGCCGCACTTTCGCGGCAGGATAATGTGTGGCGGGAGCCCCGGAAGAGGGAGCTGTCAGCCACGAAGAATTGGGGGGTGCAGGACCTCCCACCATGGCCACCCCCATGGACACTGTGCTTCCCCCTCTTCCGGGACTTTGAGACTGAGGGGGGAGGTGGCCGTTGGGGCCATGTGTGCGTTGCACAAAGGAGGGGATATGTAACAGGGCGAGGTGCCCTGTACATTGTTTGGTTTGTTTACTTTTAGATCGGGGTCTCCCCCTCCGCCCCTGTGCAGATTGTTTTGTGTTTGTTTATTTTTATGTCGTGGCGCCGTATGTTATTGTTTTGTTTACTTTTTAAAAGCGTGTTCTGGCAGAGGCGAGATTGGTGCTCGTCCTCTGCCAGGAATAATTAAACTTCGTGCAGAAGGTGGTCCCCTGAATATAAAAAGCCTGCAGCTCTCCATGTTCGGGGTGGGTGTTGTAGGAGCGAGAGAGCGAGAGTGGAGCGAACTGAGAGAGAAATACAGTAAACGGTAAAGCGGATAGGAACAGTGAAGGCGTGTGCGATTGCCCAGCCTGACCTATTCCGTGTGTATTTTTGTGTTCGTGATTTGTTTATGTTTAAACCTTTTATTTCGCTCGGTGAGCAAAGTGTTTTTGTTTAAATATTTTATTTATGTTTGTTGTGCTGAAATAAAAACGGCACAGCCTTTACTTGCAGTACTTCCCTGGTGTCAGTTTTCCTTCCTGCTTCTGCCTGACGTCAGACCAGTCAGTCACCCTGTCACACCCACTAATAATAAGAGTCAACAATTAATAGTCCCCATGGCAGGATCAAAGATGAGAGCTCTCCTGCGAGGTAGTGGCCCTGGGCTGGTCAAACGTGTTAGGAATTTCTCTATTTCAACAGGAGAATCAAATGACAGTTTTCCCCCTCATAAGAAACCTGCAATATTGCTGGGTAGATTAAGAACATAAGAAAGTTTACAAACGAGAGGAGGCCATTCGGCCCATCTTGCTCGTTTGGTTGTTAGTAGCTTATTGATCCCAGAATCTCATCAAGCAGCTTCTTGAAGGATCCCAGGGTGTCAGCTTCAACAACATTACTGGGGAGTTGGTTCCAGAACCTCACAATTCTCTGTGTAAAAAAGTGCCTCCTATTTTCTGATCTGAATGCCCCTTTATCTAATCTCCATTTGTGACCCCTGGTCCTTGTTTCTTTTTCAGATCGAAAGTCCCCTGGGTTGACATTGTCAATACCTTTTAGAATTTTGAATGCTTGAATCAGATCACCGCCTAGTCTTCTTTGTTCAAGACTGAACAGGTTCAATTATTTTAGCCTGTCTGCATACGGCATGCCTTTTAAACCCGGGATAATTCTGGTTGCTCTTCTTTGCACTCTTTCTAGAGCAGCAATATCCTTTTTGTAACGAGGTGACCAGAACTGAACAGAATATTCTAGATGAGGTCTTACTAATGCATTGTAAAGTTTTAACATTACTTCCCTTGATCCAATCATCTTGTTGGGCTTTTATATAGCTTCCCCACAATGTCTATGAAGACATTTCTGAGTCAACATAAATTTCTAGGTCTTTTTCATAGATTCCTTCTTCAATTTCAGTATCTCCCTGTGACAAAGACGGCCAGAGTGGGTGACGTCAGACCAGAGCCAGGAAATAAACGACAGAGACTTGGGGTTTTGATGAAGCTGAGCGCATGATCACGCTCAGCATTTAATAATCAAAATAAAAGAACACAAAAACAGGACACGGCACTTGCGGCCAAAATAAACAGGTAAACAAAACCGGACTACACAGACAAACACGGTGAGCTTCTAAACAAACAAGTATCGTGCTGGTCCTACCAGCACGCGATAGCAATTATTTATATCTCCTTCTCTCTCTCCCTTTCTCCACTCACCGAACACACCACCCCGAGTGGGTGAAAACATGCAGCTTTTATGCAGTTGTACCGAGACTCGATTGCTAGTCAATCATTCAATTGGAATCTCGGTACAACTGCACGTGAATTAATTAAGTGTACTCCCATGACCACACATTACATTTTAACCAGCACGTGAAGTGATTTGTGCCATCCTCGTGCCTAAATACAAATCTACATTTTTAAACACACGTGAAACACAGACCCGCTTATATCCCGTGTACCAATGCCTATACACCAACATTTACACACAACACGTAACATACAATACACACAGGGCGGGCACTTTGCCACACTCCCATATGATATTTATAATGCACATTTTATTGCCTGCGTGCAGTACCTTACACTTCTCTCTATTAAATTTAATTTGCCATGTGTTTGCCCAGTTCTGAATGCTGTCTAGATCATTTTGAATGACCTTTGCTCCTGCAACAGTGTTTGCCACTTCTCCTATTTTTGTGTCTTCTGCAAATTTAACGAGTTTGCTTACTATACCAGAATCATACCAGAGTCATTAATGTAGATTAGGAATAGCAAAGGACCTAATACTGATCCCTGTGGTACACCACTGGTTACCTCGCTCCATTTTGAGGTTTCTCCTCTAATCAGTACTTTCTGTTTTCTACATGTTAACCACTCCCTAATCCATATGCATGCATTTCCTTTAATCCCTACTGCGTTCAGTTTGAGAATTAATCTTTTATGCGGACTTTGTCAAAAGCTTTCTGGAAATCTAAATAAACCATGCTGTATGCTTTGCAATTATCATTGTTGATGTTGCATCCTCAAAAAACTCTAGCAGGTTAGTTAGACACGATCTCCCTTTCCTAAAACCATGCTGACTGTCTCCCAGGATACTGTTACCATATAGGTTATTTTCCATTTTGGATCTTATTATAGTTTCGATAAGTTTACATATTATAGAAGTCAGGAAAGCATCCAGTCCTCTCTGGTGAAGCTTAGCTCTGACCTGTGTCAAGGCCTTCCTCTTGTTACCTGTAGTCGGGTAATAATCCACAAAGAAGTTGCGATTTCCGAGATTCCTCCAGAATAGCTTGGTGATCCAAATTGCAAATTAACTTAAATATTATTGAACATGGTTTGTTAGAGCCATGTGCTGAGCTATTAAACACGCAGTGTGCTCTGTCTGTCTCGATCGGGATCGCTGAAGAAGATGAGGGAGAGCAAGGCTGGGGATCCACAGAGGTACTGGATGGGATTGCTCCCCTCTTGCCCCTATCAGGAAGGTTAGCAGGAGGGTTAATGAAAACAGAATAGTGGGGTATTAGCAGGAGGGTTAATGATATAATCAGAATAGCGGGGTATTAGCAGGAGGGTTAATGATATAATCAGAATAGTGGGGTATTAGCAGGAGGGTTAATGATAACAGAATAGTGGGGTATTAGCAGGAGGGTTAATGATAACAGAATAGCAGGGTATTAGCAGGAGGGTTAATGATATAATCAGAATAGTGGGGTATTAGCAGGAGGGTTAATGATATAATCAGAATAGTGGGGTATTAGCAGGAGGGATAATGATATAATCAGAATAGTGGGGTATTAGCAGGAGGGTTAATGATATAATCAGAATATCGGGTATTAGCAGGAGGGTTAATGAAAACAGAATAGCGGGGTATTAGCAGGAAGATTAATGATAACAGAATAGTGGGGTATTAGCAGGAGGGTTAATGATATAATCAGAATAGTGGGGTATTAGCAGGAGGGTTAATGATAACAGAATAGCAGGGTATTAGCAGGAAGATTAATGATAACAGAATAGTGGGGTATTAGCAGGAGGGTTAATGATAACAGAATAGTGGGGTATTAGCAGGAGGGTTAATGATAACAGAATAGTGGGGTATTAGCAGGAGGGTTAATGATGTAATCAGAATAGCAGGGTATTAGCAGGAGGGTTAATGATAACAGAATAGTGGGGTATTAGCAGGAGGGTTAATGATAACAGAATAGTGGGGTATTAGCAGGAGGGTTAATGATAACAGAATAGTGGGGTATTAGCAGGAGGGTTAATGATAACAGAATAGTGGGGTATTAGCAGGAGGGTTAAAGATAACAGAATAGTGGGGTATTAGCAGGAGGGTTAATGATATAATCAGAATTGTGGGGTATTAGCAGGAGGGTTAATGATATAATCAGAATAGCGGGGTATTAGCAGGAGGGTTAATGATATAATCAGAATAGTGGTTTATTAGCAGGAGGGTTAATGATAACAGAATAGTGGGGTATTAGCAGGAGGGTTAATGATATAATCAGAATATCGGGGTATTAGCAGGAGGGTTAATGGTAACAGGAGGCTGTGTGGTCCAGTGGTTAAAGAAACGGGATTGTAACCAGAAGGTCCCTGGTTTAAATCCCACCTCAGCCACTGACTCATTGTGTGACCCTGAGCAAGTCACTTAACCTCCTTGTGCTCCGTCTTTCGGGTGAGACATAATTGTAAGTGACTCTGCAGCTGATGCATAGTTCACACACCCTAGTCTCTGTAAGTCAGCCTTGGATAAAGGCGTCTGCTAAATAAACAAATAATAATAATAATAATAATTAGCAGGAGGGTTAATGATATAATCAGAATAGTGGGGTATTAGCAGGAGGGTTAATGATAACAGAATAGCAGGGTATTAGCAGGAAGGTTAATGATATAATCAGAATAGTGAGGTATTAGCAGGAGGGTTAATGATATAATCAGAATAGTGGGGTATTAGCAGGAGGGTTAATGATAACAGAATAGTGGGGTATTAGCAGGAGGGTTAATGATATAATCAGAATAGTGGGGTATTAGCAGGAGGGTTAATGATAACAGAATAGTGGGGTATTAGCAGGAGGGTTAATGATATAATCAGAATAGTGGGGTATTAGCAGGAGGGTTAATGATATAATCAGAATAGTGGGGTATTAGCAGGAGGGTTAATGGTAACAGAATAGTGGGGTATTAGCAGGAGGGTTAATGAAAACAGAATAGCGGGTATTAGCAGGAGGGTTAATGATAACAGAATAGTGGGGTATTAGCAGGAGGGTTAATGATAACAGAATAGTGGGGTATTAGCAGGAGGGTTAATGATATAATCAGAATAGTGGGGTATTAGCTGGAGGGTTAATGGTAACAGAATAGTGAGGTATTAGCAGGAGGGTTAATGGTAACAGAATAGTGGGGTATTAGCAGGAGGGTTAATGAAAACAGAATAGCGGGGTATTAGCAGGAGGGTTAATGATAACAGAATAGTGGGGTATTAGCAGGAGGGTTAATGATAACAGAATAGTGGGGTATTAGCAGGAGGGTTAATGATATAATCAGAATAGTGGGGTATTAGCAGGAGGGTTAATGAAGTGCGGTCATCTCACATGAGTGTCACCGAAGACCACCTTCAGTTGTACGGTTTTGTATGTACATGATATACCTGCATATATAAAAATTTATTTTCAACTATTTGCTTATTTCATTTTTGTACTGTTTTTGAGGTTGCGCTTTATGTAATATGTCTGTATATAAACACAAGTCTGTTCAAATGTCCATTTATTTACAATGTTTTGGTTGTGTAGATGCTTTATATGATGTTCCTGAATAAACTATGACTGATAATCAATTGTTTGTCCTTTCATAATATTTATGATGTTTTTAATACGCTGTCAAATTGACCGGTCATGGTTGTTCTAGGTATGCGATAAACACGGTCGTTCTCGTGTGAAAATGCTGATAGCTAGCGGAGTGAAAAATTAATAGAATGAGACCTAATATTATTCTCAGAAATTCCCAGCCGAGGACCGAAGACATTTTAGAAAAACAGATTTTTATTTGTATTTAAAAATATTTCAGAAACATATTGACATATTGTGACAGTCTGGCTCGCAGTGGTGAGGTGTGATGACGTCACGGACCAGGAAGTAACTGAAACCAAAACAATGGATGGGCGGGTGAAGCTGAGTGCAACGGTACTCAGCGATTTATTAATAAACAAAATATTTAAACAAACAAAACAGAAACCAAAGGGCACGAGGGCCAAACAAATAAACAGACAAACAGTAAGTGGCGTGCTGGCTAAACCAGCACGTTTTAGCAATTGTTATTTTCTGTTTCTTTTCTATCTCCCGCACCTCCTCTCTGCACCCAACAACCAACCCCGCAGCACGGACAGCTGCCGGTTCTTATACTCTGGCCGAGGGGTTAACTAGTTGTTAATTATCTTATTACCCTCGGCCACAGTCTGCATCGCGTTAGTAAGGATGCATGACTGTCAGCTAGTTAAATAATCAGTAGCTGATCAGTCATGCATCCTCACGGGTTTTAAATATAAATAATAAAAGATGCCGCTTTTAACTGCGCCGCAAAACAAAAATACAAATAATAATAAATAGGGCGGACACTCCACACACATATATTTTAACATAAATTGAGATATATTCATTTTAAATATATTGCAAGATATTTTGAAATCTATTCTGATTGATGTGAGGCATTACCCTGGAACAGACAAGAGGAATAAGAACCTCTCTAGATAAATGTAAAATAATGTGTAACATGCAGACCATGGGCACTATGTACTAATATTACTTACGTGTTCATAAATACTGCAAATACGCAGCCTCCGTCCTTCAGAGAACTTTTGCATGTGATGCACTAAACAGCTCTTTCATGAACTAGCGTAATATCACTGCAAGTTTACTTAACAGCATAAATTACTGCTCATTATACAGGAGAGATCGGAATTTACATCTCATTAGAAATAGATTTGCCGAAAGTCAAGATTTTGAACTTCCTTCTGTCAAAGATAAATGAGTGGTATAGTGAAGAGACAGAAGCAGCAGCAAATATAATAGGATGGAGCGATGGCTTCTGAGACTCTGACCTTGATGCAACTGTGGAACCGCCAAGAAGAAAAGGAAAAATAATTCACATCCACAAAGACAAAACTGACCTGATAGTGAAATGGAAAAATCAAGAAGTATTATTTCCACTTCACAGGGCCAAAAACATTAAGAAAAGAAACATGGAAAGAAATAACTAACAACATTAATTCACTGGGACACTAAGCGACATACACTTGATATTATAAAATGGCATGAGGAAGCAGCAGAAAATAAAAAACAAACATGACAAACTGAATGTGATGCGTTAAACACAGCGCAGACCCTGAGCACAGCGAAAACAAACCAACACGTAGATCTAAAAGAAAGGGTCCCAAAACAGAAAGCATCAATAAAACTAAGCTTGTTTCTATATGGAAGTTTGCATGGTAAATTTGGACAGTAATTGTGCAGTTTACCATGTTTGTACTCGTCTGTACCCTAACCATGCTTCCCTATGCTTTCAGTGCTTTCATTTAAGAATATTGCAGACTCTTTTGTTTGAGTCTGTGTATATTTTAGTTGTGGAAAGGAATAAAGTACAGTATGTAGGCTTTGCAAGTAAATACTTTTCATCGTAATTCAGTTGTCTATACACTACATAATTAATGAAAAGAAAAGATTTTAGTTTGTGTTTAATTAAAGAACTCTGCAATGATTTGTTTCCGTGCTTCCCTTCTGTTATTAATGTAAAACTTAAAATAAAGCACCTTGAAATCTAAATGAAACCAAAACAAAATGTATTGATTTGGTTTCTTTTATATTTTAAGGTGCTTTAATTTAAAGTAACTAAAAGCCTGGAAACGTTTAAACAGGAAGTTTCACATATGAACAGCTAGTTGAATCTACGCCAGTGAGAGGCATGCATAAAATAACAAACAGGAAAAAACAGGAAAAATGATACTACATCAAGAATAAGCACGAAACTTTGATACTATCATGAGATACACATTTGCATATGAAAGTAGTGTGAAAGTAGTTTGCAGCCATGAAACTGAGTTACGGGAATGAAAATGACTTTAATACAACGCTGGTAAATCTACAAAGCCACAAAACCTACAAAAAGTCAAGATACGAGAGAAAAATGAATGATACATAGAGCCCAGTGAGACTGCACCAGTATACCCCAGGATTCTGAGAATAGCTTTGGACAGACAGACAGCCTCCATATACTGTACATCCCAGATTAAGATCTGTTTAAAAGCTATAGAATGAACAAATAAAAACACCTTTAGGGAATAAAACCAGATTTTATTTTTACTTTAAAAAGACCCTTTGTTCTTAAGAGGACAAGCAATTCTCTACACATTTGTAACAATGTAGGTGTGACAGACAGACAGACAGCCTCCATATACCTCCCACAGTACCGATCAATAGCTTGTGCTGAGCTGAGCAGATATAACAGCAGCCAGGTCTGCTCTGTAGAAGTGGAGCAGTGCAGTAAACACACACACACACCCAGGAATCACATGTTAGTTTCACACTGAACGTGATTGAGGGACACTGCAGCTTTAAGAACTGCATTAACTTTTCTGAGGGAGAATGTGAAAAATATCAAAGCAAATAGTGAGAAAAACAGAAATAAAGGAAACCCACCTGCAAGCAGAAGGATGAGCAGCCCCTGTTCTCCATCACAGCAGACTCTGCATTAGAAAGAGAAGACTTTCTATTAATCACCTTCATAGAGGGAAAGCTTCAAATAAAAAAAAACAGCCAAGCAAAATAACAATAAAATCAGAATTCTCAATCACATTGGAACCTCAATAGAAATGGTGGTATTATTATTAGTTCTATTTGATGACCAATAGGAGGACTATATCAGCTTTCACTCAGCACATGGTGTTCCACGTGGTCTCCCATTCCAGTACTAACCAAGCCCAACCTTGCTTAGCTTCTGAGCACAGACAAGATGAGGCTTACTCAAGATGGTATGGCTGATGTAACAGCTGATAAAAAAAATACTAATTACCATTCCCTAAACAAAAGGGAGGTGCTAACAGAAACTCATTAATTGTAACAAATTTTTCAAACTGTAAATTAAATGTTCAACTGTAATAATGAACCAAAATAAATGGAACAGAGCACACCACTTAGAGCCCACTGGTCAACAAAAGCTGTCATGTCGCCAGCGGACTCCGTGTTGGCGTACTCTAAATTAACCCTTGGACAAGGGCCCTGAACATTGCTCCACAGTCAAATAGACCCTCCTCGATGATCTTCCGCTTCCTGGTCTTGTAAACTGCCACCAATAGGGTGCCTGAAAATAAAAGTTGGGGAGAAGTGCAGCCAGAACTGCAGCAGGAGGTTCTTCAGAAAGAGGAAGAACGGCTGCAGCCTGGTGCACAAAAATAAATATGGAACACCGACTCAGATTGAATGCAGAAAGGGCATGCAGAGTCCGAGTCGGTGAAGTGACGCAGGATCTCTCCTGACACGAGCGCTCCGTGCGGCACCCTCCATCCTAGCTCCCCGGCTCCTCTAGGGACCAGCGGGGAGTACAGGGCCTCCCACTGGGGACTCGCCCTCCGGGATAGGAGGGGATCCCGCCAAGCAGTCTTTCGGGGGAGACAAGGGCGAGGAAGTGGAGAGTGTGGAGCACCGTCGCTACAGGGGTCTCCTTGACACGGACCAGAGGGGGTCAAGGAGAAATCAGAGATCCTGCTCAGGTTGTTCTCTAGGGGAGGCTGAGGACGGTCCAACACCTTTGGTTCGATCAGCCAGGGGTAGGGAGGAGGTTGGCTCAAAAACAAAACAAACCAAACAAAGTTAAAGGTAATTAAAATGAACTAAAAATAAGAAAACAGGGCAGAACAATGTGCCTGCTCTTCCCCACTCTGCACAAGGCAGAAGCAGGGGATTGAAACTAAAATATTAAAAAACAAAAAAAAGTTTTGTTATTAAAACTACAAATAAAATTTAAAAAAAAAGTGCTTTGTAATTAAAAATTAAAAAGCAAATAAATTAAACGTGCTTCAATGAAGAAAACAAAATAGAAACAAACACAGGAAAACAAAGGAAAATGGCTGCTCTCCTGCACTTGGAAACAGTGCATGTGCAGGCAGAGCAAAAGAAAAAAAAAACAGTGTTGTTTTTTAAAACACAAACAAATAAAACCAAAAAAGATTGTTTTAACAAAAAGATGCCCTACTACTAGAAAAAGAAAAAGTAAAAAGATTTAGAAAATAAAAAAGTTTAAATAACTGTGTAACAGGGCGAGGTCTGTGCTGCTATCTGACGCATGCATGATCTTGCAGGGGAGGTCTGTGCTGCTATCTGACACGTGCATGATCCTGCAGGGTGAGGTCTGTGCTGCTATCTGACGCATGCATGATCCTGTAGGGGAGGTCTGTGCTGCTATCTGACATGTGCATGATCCTGCAGGAGGAGGTCTGTGCTGCTATCTGACTGTGCATGATCCTGCAGGAGGAGGTCTGTGCTGCTATCTGATGCGTGCATGATCCTGCAGGGGAGGTCTGTGCTGCTATCTGACGTGTGCATGATCCTGCAGGGGAGGTCTGTGCTGCTATCTGACGCATTCATTATCCTGCAGGGGAGGTCTGTGCTGCTATCTGACACGTGCATGATCCTGCAGGAGGAGATCGAGAGCCCGTAGGATCTGCCTGTCAATCATGGCAATGACACAG
Organism: Acipenser oxyrinchus oxyrinchus; assembly: GCA_030684275.1. Lineage (NCBI taxonomy): Eukaryota > Metazoa > Chordata > Actinopteri > Acipenseriformes > Acipenseridae > Acipenser > Acipenser oxyrinchus. The sequence goes on from JAGXEW010000367.1 coordinate 43,262, forward strand.
AGAGGTTGAGTGAGAGCTGAACTAAGAATTTGCTTAAATTTAATTTTTAAATTGTTTAGTTTATAAATGGTTGGAGAATTCAAGTTCCTTATACAATTTTATATGTAACTTGAAATCTCTAACTGTCTAAAATAATTAAAAAGCTCTGATTAAGCTAATTCTTTGTTCAATTAAGGGTTCAATTAAGTAACAGAGCTCGGTTGGGACAAACCCCAGCAGACACAGGGGTACTTGAGGACCGGAGCTGGGAACCACTGCTTAGATGAATTATCACTTATTGACGTCACTACTGTGCTATTATGCCTTTTATTTTCGAATGGCTCAGGATGCAAATATAGCCTTGCATTTCTTAAATAATGTGCTATGATTTGTGTGTATAGTTCAGTAGTATTGAGGACGCTGTTTGTGAACTGCAGTTTTAATGAAGCTTTCAACACAGTTCCATCCTTGCACAGTTACAGACTGCGTGTGTTCCTGCCAGAAATCAAATCTTCCGTCCAGTGAGCGAGAGAGAGCGAGAGTTGAGACAAGCAGCTTGCAACGAATGGAAGAATTATTCAGTTTTCCATTTAAAATTCTTTAAATGAACTGCGCAAACACTTTCAAAGTCTCTGGCTTTCACTGTACTAACAATATAATCATCTTCAGAAGCGTAGAATTGTGATTGTCGTTCCATCACTACAGAATAGGGAACATGTTTCACCCGATTGCATGTTTCAAAAGAATGTTTATTTGTGTGTGTTGATCGGAGACATGGAAAAGTAATATTAACCTGAATACTGAATATGAATTGCTCAAATAAAAAAAATAAAAGATTAAATGACCTAACTAAATCAAATACTATTCGCTCTGTTATCTGCATAACAATATGATTCCACTGTAAGCCAAGCTGTTTGAGAGACGGGATCAAGCTTTGTAAAGATCCATTCAGATCATTACTGTGATAATAATTGTAAGGGTTTTTACACATGACTTTCCTTGGTTTGTTTCTCCTATCGTTTAGCGGACTGTCTCGTATGAATTGTTTGAATTTCACATTTATTAGGACATGTCAATACTTTACAATGCTTTCGTATTTAAAATGGCAAATATGATTTTAAAGAGTAGGGATTACTTAACTCGTTGTGTTTGAGATTTTAAAAGACGAGTCGAGTTTGTAACAGTTGTTGTTCAAGTCTAACTCCACAGTTTTGCAGCTCCAGAACACCGCTGCTAAGCTGCTATCATGCCACCCGCACTGTGACAATCAGGCTCTTTACACATCGGTCACTAACTCGATGAAAATTAAAACACATAAGAACATAAGAAGAACATAAGAACATAAGAAAGTTTACAAGCGAGAGGAGGCCATTCAGCCCATCTTGCTCGTTTGGTTGTTAGTAGCTTATTTATCCCAGAATCTCATCAAGCAGCTTCTTGAAGTATCCCAGGGTGTCAGCTTCAACATAAAAAAACTTTTGCCTGCAACAGACATTCATATATTAATATATGGAATCCACTCCAGGTGAATCACTTTTACTCAGAATCCATGTTTTAACCAAATGTGATGGCAACAGACAGAATAGGGCTGTATAATGACAAAGAGACATCTCCGTCTCTCCAATGATATCATCTGCAGTACAATAAAAAATAACAATACAAAAATAAAATGGTTTAGGTTCTGGCTTTGATTTATACCAGTGCGTCTACTCTTCAGTGCACGAGTCTAGCATTTTATTTATTTATTTATTTATTTTGCAGTCCCTTTTCTATTTCACTGATGCATTCACTACCAAAACCCGACTGAGCGTCAAAAACAGTGAAAAGGAAAAACGAGTCGAGTTGTGCTGCTGCCCGGAACCCTTTGAGATTTATTGATCAAATAAACTGCTTCACACCATCAGTCACTTATTGGGTTGTTATTCGATGAAAATTAAAACAAACAAGTACTATTGCATGAAGCAAACAATACTATATCAATTATAATAATTTCGTTTCACTATGTTTCCATAAAGACCCAATATTGCACCTTGAAGTATAGAAAACATCTGATTTGAATGTTTTCTTGGCAGGTTTGAGTAGGGCTAAGCAAGGCTGTGCAAAGCACAGCAAAGTCCATCGACCAAATTACTTTTTATTCTGCTACAGATTTAATTGAATATATTTCAACAGTTTATATATTTTTAGAAGAATTCCTGCTCAAATGACTCCCGGATTTAACCCATCAAAACAGACTTAAACAGAATAGGGCTATAAGAAAAATATATGCATCTGCAGTAAAACAATACAAAATAAAAATATTAAAAAGCAATACAGCTCAATGAAATAATAATAATAATGTTGACTTTATTTCTTATAGAGTAGTAAACTCCTTCTGCAAGAAGCAGCTATAAAGCTAATATGTTCAACGTGGGCTATTGAGGAAACTGCCTCCTTAAAATCTATATTTATTATTATTTGTTTATTTAGCAGACACCTTTATCCAAGGCGACTTACAGAGACTAGGGTGTGTGAACCATGTATCAGTGGCAGAGTCACTTACAATTACGTCTCACCCGAAAGACGGAGCACAAGGAGGTGAAGTGATTTGCGAGGGTCACACAATGAGTCAGTTGCTAAGGGGATTTAAACCAGGGACCTCTTGGTTACAAGCCTGTTTCTTTAACCACTGGACCACACAGCCTCCATAAAACCTATTGGGACACTGGACTTTCACATATAACCATGCTGCTGTTTTTAATGGGTATTTAGTAATCTACATATAGACAAACACATCTAGATAATGTTTTTGGAAAGTCTTACCTTAGACGCAAAGCAGTGCCACAGTGTTCTCCCTGGTCTGAAACGCGCTGACACTGTGACAGCTCAGTTTAGACATGCTGTGATATACTGAGTATGATGGGTGGAGACAAATAGCACAGCCAGTGACATCATTCAGTAAGCAGTGATTGTCACGCCCATTTTAAAAAAGGTACACGTTTTATATATATTAAAATATACAGCAGCACCAAACACGATTAAGACAATTACCCCACGTTTTAATATCCCTGCTTCAATACATTATAAAATGGCACACAACATGATTCAGACAAAAATGTAGATATGAAATAGAAATGTTAAACTATCTAAGGAACAAACGAAATGATATTCTGCAAAAAATAAAGCCTCTGAGTTTATACCTTCGTCCGATGTACTTCAATCCAAATAGTTCAGCTAAAGAGGCGTCTGCTTTGTACCCATATGAGACTCACTGCACTGTACCCGTGTGAGGCTCACTGCACTGTACCCGTGTGAGGCTCACTGCACTGTACCCGTGTGAGACTCACTGCACTGTACTTGTGTGCCAGCTGTCGTCTTTTCTATTTGAGCGAGATAGAGGTATTAGGACGCGAGTCCCGTCACTGTGAACAGCACTTCATTAATTACATACAGTGCAGAGGTTTTTGGTTTGTGTTTTGTTTTGTAACATTTGCACAATATGTAAAAAAAAAAGTTATTTCCTGTATGAGTGTTGTCTCTCTCTAAGTTGTATTGAGGGCGCTGTGTGTGAAGTGCAGGCTTATGTAACTCCAGCAAGCGCTGTGACGGTACAGCCTATCAGAGTGGCTGCCTGTGCTGTTGCTAGGTAAAAGTGAAACTTTTGGTTCTAGTTTAGTAAACGAGACGGGGGAGCTGAGACAAGCAGGCTTTGGCAGCTGAATTCTTCGAGTTAACTCGAGAGATTTTAAAACGTTAGAGAACACGGATTTGTATGAATAAAGGAGTTTTTACAATTCTCACTATTACAGGTTTGCTGTACCAGAACGCTGTCGGGAGATACGTCTTTAAAATAAATTGCTTTACACGATCAATCACTTATTCAAATACATTTTCAGTTTAAAAACGATTTTGCATGAAACAAATATAGATTGAAATGACAGAATCAATTATAATTTAGTTTACATAAAGACCCAGCATTTACCTTTTTGACCAGCATTGTGTGTTGCAGTATTGAAAACATCTGATTTGAATGTTTCCTGAGCTCGTTTGATTAGGGATAAGCAAGGCTGTGCAAAGAGCTAGATGCAACGCAATACAACCTATAGTTACAGAAAACCTTTCTGTACTGTTCCATAATTCATCTTATTTAATGATATGTTTTGTTTCAGAAAATGAACTGCACAAAGGACCAAAAAAATTCAAAATATTAACGTGGCACCAAATCAGACTCAACCAGTTCCCCTGTGGTTTAATAGCCACAGCTGTTTATATGATATAGTGGCAGCAAACATTGTTCAGACAGTTCCTGTACATTTCAGTATCCTTGTTTTTAAATACAGTCTGTTATGTTTAGTGTCGCATTACAGCAGTGATCCTGAACTGCTATTACTTTGAGAACTGTCGCAACTTGATGCCCTGACCGGAGAGATTGTACCCACAAACTCAACCTCTGGAACCCGAAACACACATTTCTCCTCATTAAGCGCGACATGATGTAGGGACAGCTGCTGAAAAACTTGCTTCAAACGGGCAACATGCTGAGGCTGGGCAGCGCCGTGCACCACAGTGTCATCGTCATGCTGAGGCTGGGCAGCGCCGTGCACCACAGTGTCATCGTCATGCTGAGGCTGGGCAGCGCCGTGCACCACAGTGTCATTGTCATGCTGAGGCTGACAATGACTAGCTCCCGCAATTACGACACAAACTGCAATCCAGACTCACCCGGGCTCTGAGCTCTCTGCCTAAACTGGAAGCGGTGCATGAGGTCACTCTGACCGGAGCTGAAATGTACAGCGAGCGCTGCGGTAGCTGCTTCAAAGCTGTCATCTGTGTGCTGCAGAGTAGAGAAGATGCGCTGTCCTTCTGTGCCCAGACAATGCAGTATGATGGCCTGCTTCCTGGGGCCACCACATCGTGAAGATCCAGCGCCAGCAAGTATATGTTAAAGGAGTCAATCCAGCGGCTCCACGGGACAGACAGATGGAGCGGGCGGGGCAAGGTAAATTCAGCCATCCACGTCGCCAATATGTAATACTCACAGGACAAGATTGAGTAATTCAAGACTGAATTTTTTGTGTTTAACACTCAGACCAACATGTCTGTTCACTCATTTACGACTGCTGTAAAACTGTTGCTGTCTGTTTACGATTACCATGGTGACGGTTCTCAAAGTAATAGCAGTTCAGAACCACTGCTGTAATGCGACACTAAACATAACACAGGCACTCTTGTACCTGACCACCCCTGCTGGTTTGTGGTGCTTAGGGTGGCATTTGTGTCCCATGTTACCTGACCCAGACTGCCTGCTTCCTTACTGGAATCCCTGAGTGGATAAGCATCCCCTTCTAAAACAGTCAATAGATTTTAATAAGGAAGCCGTCCTACAAGTGCAATGGCACTCCAGTCCTTATCCATTTATAATGCACAGTGACTGGGTGGGATATCTGCTCTTCATTGCACCCCTTCAGTGGGTTTCTGCAATGCTGACTGTCCAAACAGGGATCACACTGAATGCTGTACCAGTCTTGGCACTCCGATGATCTATTCAGGTTAAGAACATGGTTTAAAATCCCCTGCCCCCAGTGTAGAGCCAGTGGAGTTCGACCCTGGGGCTCTATTTGGACCTATTTGTGTCCTGTATTGCTAATTCTGTAGAAACCAACTTACTCAACACATGACCTGTACTGGAAACATGTTGCCATGGAGACATTCAAATCTCTCTGATTTGTATCTGCAGTAACAACAGGTGTGTGCTGTAGACATGGCATACAAATCAGATGTTTTAAATACTGCAATGTGATCAGCTCAGTTAAAGAAATGAAAACACAAAACCAGAGCAAAGTATATTTCCGGCTTGGTTATACAAACACAGCATGATTGCTGCACTTCATATATTTATACAAACACAGCATGATCACTGCACTTCATATATTTATACAAACACAGCATGATCACTGCACTTCATATATTTATACAAACACAGCATGATCACTGCACTTCATATATTTATACAAACACAGCATGATTGCTGCACTTCATATATTTATACAAACACAGCATGATCGCTGCACTGCATATATTTATACAAACACAGCATGATCGCTGCACTGCATATATTTATACAAACACAGCATGATCGCTGCACTGCATATATTTATACAAACACAGCATGATCGCTGCACTGCATATATTTATACAAACACAGCATGATCGCTGCACTGCATATATTTATACAAACACAGCATGATCACTGCACTTCATATATTTATACAAACACAGCATGATCGCTGCACTTCATATATTTATACAAACACAGCATGATCACTGCACTTCATATATTTATACAAACACAGCATGATCGCTGCACTGCATATATTTATACAAACACAGCATGATCGCTGCACTGCATATATTCACTGCACACACAGCATGCTGATCTGCAGGTGTGAGAGTCACTCAGGGCTCTCTGTGCTGGACACAGTGTTCTTTCAGGTGTGAGAGTCACTCAGGGCTCTCTGTGCTGGACACAGTGTTCTTTCAGGTGTGAGAGTCACTCAGGGCTCTCTGTGCTGGACACAGTGTTCTTTCAGGTGTGAGAGTCACTCAGGGGCTCTCTGTGCTGGACACAGTGTTCTTTCAGGTGTGAGAGTCACTCAGGGGCTCTCTGTGCTGGACACAGTGTTCTTTCAGGTGTGAGAGTCACTCAGGGGCTCTCTGTGCTGGACACAGTGTTCTTTCAGGTGTGAGAGTCACTCAGGGGCTCTCTGTGCTGGACACAGTGTTCTTTCAGGTGTGAGAGTCACTCAGGGGCTCTCTGTGCTGGACACAGTGTTCTTTCAGGTGTGAGAGTCACTCAGGGGCTCTCTGTGCTGGACACAGTGTTCTTTCAGGTGTGAGAGTCACTCAGGGGCTCTCTGTGCTGGACACAGTGTTCTTTCAGGTGTGAGAGTCACTCAGGGGCTCTCTGTGCTGGACACAGTGTTCTTTCAGGTGTGAGAGTCACTCAGGGGCTCTCTGTGCTGGACACAGTGTTCTTTCAGGTGTGAGAGTCACTCAGGGGCTCTCTGTGCTGGACACAGTGTTCTTTCAGGTGTGAGAGTCACTCAGGGGCTCTCTGTGCTGGACACAGTGTTCTTTCAGGTGTGAGAGTCACTCAGGGGCTCTCTGTGCTGGACACAGTGTTCTTTCAGGTGTGAGAGTCACTCAGGGGCTCTCTGTGCTGGACACAGTGTTCTTTCAGGTGTGAGAGTCACTCAGGGGCTCTCTGTGCTGGACACAGTGTTCTTTCAGGTGTGAGAGTCACTCAGGGGCTCTCTGTGCTGGACACAGTGTTCTTTCAGGTGTGAGAGTCACTCAGGGGCTCTCTGTGCTGGACACAGTGTTCTTTCAGGTGTGAGAGTCACTCAGGGGCTCTCTGTGCTGGACACAGTGTTCTTTCAGGTGTGAGAGTCACTCAGGGGCTCTCTGTGCTGGACACAGTGTTCTTTCAGGTGTGAGAGTCACTCAGGGGCTCTCTGTGCTGGACACAGTGTTCTTTCAGGTGTGAGAGTCACTCAGGGGCTCTCTGTGCTGGACACAGTGTTCTTTCAGGTGTGAGAGTCACTCAGGGGCTCTCTGTGCTGGACACAGTGTTCTTTCAGGTGTGAGAGTCACTCAGGGGCTCTCTGTGCTGGACACAGTGTTCTTTCAGGTGTGAGAGTCACTCAGGGGCTCTCTGTGCTGGACACAGTGTTCTTTCAGGTGTGAGAGTCACTCAGGGGCTCTCTGTGCTGGACACAGTGTTCTTTCAGGTGTGAGAGTCACTCAGGGGCTCTCTGTGCTGGACACAGTGTTCTTTCAGGTGTGAGAGTCACTCAGGGGCTCTCTGTGCTGGACACAGTGTTCTTTCAGGTGTGAGAGTCACTCAGGGGCTCTCTGTGCTGGACACAGTGTTCTTTCAGGTGTGAGAGTCACTCAGGGGCTCTCTGTGCTGGACACAGTGTTCTTTCAGGTGTGAGAGTCACTCAGGGGCTCTCTGTGCTGGACACAGTGTTCTTTCAGGTGTGAGAGTCACTCAGGGGCTCTCTGTGCTGGACACAGTGTTCTTTCAGGTGTGAGAGTCACTCAGGGGCTCTCTGTGCTGGACACAGTGTTCTTTCAGGTGTGAGAGTCACTCAGGGGCTCTCTGTGCTGGACACAGTGTTCTTTCAGGTGTGAGAGTCACTCAGGGGCTCTCTGTGCTGGACACAGTGTTCTTTCAGGTGTGAGAGTCACTCAGGGGCTCTCTGTGCTGGACACAGTGTTCTTTCAGGTGTGAGAGTCACTCAGGGGCTCTCTGTGCTGGACACAGTGTTCTTTCAGGTGTGAGAGTCACTCAGGGGCTCTCTGTGCTGGACACAGTGTTCTTTCAGGTGTGAGAGTCACTCAGGGGCTCTCTGTGCTGGACACAGTGTTCTTTCAGGTGTGAGAGTCACTCAGGGGCTCTCTGTGCTGGACACAGTGTTCTTTCAGGTGTGAGAGTCACTCAGGGCTCTCTGTGCTGGACACAGTGTTCTTTCAGGTGTGAGAGTCACTCAGGGGCTCTCTGTGCTGGACACAGTGTTCTTTCAGGTGTGAGAGTCACTCAGGGCTCTCTGTGCTGGACACAGTGTTCTTTCAGGTGTGAGAGTCACTCAGGGGCTCTCTGTGCTGGACACAGTGTTCTTTCAGGTGTGAGAGTCACTCAGGGCTCTCTGTGCTGGACACAGTGTTCTTTCAGGTGTGAGAGTCACTCAGGGGCTCTCTGTGCTGGACACAGTGTTCTTTCAGGTGTGAGAGTCACTCAGGGCTCTCTGTGCTGGACACAGTGTTCTTTCAGGTGTGAGAGTCACTCAGGGGCTCTCTGTGCTGGACACAGTGTTCTTTCAGGTGTGAGAGTCACTCAGGGGCTCTCTGTGCTGGACACAGTGTTCTTTCAGGTGTGAGAGTCACTCAGGGGCTCTCTGTGCTGGACACAGTGTTCTTTCAGGTGTGAGAGTCACTCAGGGGCTCTCTGTGCTGGACACAGTGTTCTTTCAGGTGTGAGAGTCACTCAGGGCTCTCTGTGCTGGACACAGTGTTCTTTCAGGTGTGAGAGTCACTCAGGGCTCTCTGTGCTGGACACAGTGTTCTTTCAGGTGTGAGAGTCACTCAGGGCTCTCTGTGCTGGACACAGTGTTCTTTCAGGTGTGAGAGTCACTCAGGGGCTCTCTGTGCTGGACACAGTGTTCTTTCAGGTGTGAGAGTCACTCAGGGCTCTCTGTGCTGGACACAGTGTTCTTTCAGGTGTGAGAGTCACTCAGGGGCTCTCTGTGCTGGACACAGTGTTCTTTCAGGTGTGAGAGTCACTCAGGGGCTCTCTGTGCTGGACACAGTGTTGCTTTCAGGTGTGAGAGTCACTCAGGGGCTCTCTGTGCTGGACACAGTGTTCTTTCAGGTGTGAGAGTCACTCAGGGGCTCTCTGTGCTGGACACAGTGTTCTTTCAGGTGTGAGAGTCACTCAGGGCTCTCTGTGCTGGACACAGTGTTCTTTCAGGTGTGAGAGTCACTCAGGGGCTCTCTGTGCTGGACACAGTGTTCTTTCAGGTGTGAGAGTCACTCAGGGCTCTCTGTGCTGGACACAGTGTTCTTTCAGGTGTGAGAGTCACTCAGGGGCTCTCTGTGCTGGACACAGTGTTCTTTCAGGTGTGAGAGTCACTCAGGGCTCTCTGTGCTGGACACAGTGTGCTTTCAGGTGTGAGAGTCACTCAGGGCTCTCTGTGCTGGACACAGTGTTCTTTCAGGTGTGAGAGTCACTCGGGGCTCTCTGTGCTGGACACAGTGTTCTTTCAGGTGTGAGAGTCACTCAGGGCTCTCTGTGCTGGACACAGTGTTCTTTCAGGTGTGAGAGTCACTCAGGGGGCTCTCTGTGCTGGACACAGTGTTCTTTCAGGTGTGAGAGTCACTCGGGGCTCTCTGTGCTGGACACAGTGTTCTTTCAGGTGTGAGAGTCACTCAGGGGGCTCTGTGCTGGACACAGTGTGCTTTCAGGTGTGAGAGTCACTCAGGGGGCTCTCTGTGCTGGACACAGTGTTCTTTCAGGTGTGAGAGTCACTCAGGGGGCTCTCTGTGCTGGACACAGTGTTCTTTCAGGTGTGAGAGTCACTCAGGGGGCTCTCTGTGCTGGACACAGTGTTCTTTCAGGTGTGAGAGTCACTCGGGGCTCTCTGTGCTGGACACAGTGTTCTTTCAGGTGTGAGAATCACTCAGGGGGCTCTCTGTGCTGGACACAGTGTTCTTTCTTTCTTTCTTTCTAACTTATTGTAATCATCCTTTTAGAATTTTAAAAAGCACAAAACAACAATAATGGTAACTTATGACAGTGCTGCCAGAATTAAAATGCGGCCCTCGGGACTAGACTACTCCTCTAACAAGTACAGGGACAGAAGCATTATGTAAACATACTTCTGTATTCACACATGCATAACTTCTTATACACCAAATCCTGAGTGACAAAGAATCAACGGGGCAGCAGTGTGGAGTAGTGGTTAGGGCTCTGGATTCTTGACCGGAGGGTCGTGGGTTCAATCCCAGGTGGGGGACACTGCTGCTGTACCCTTGAGCAAGGTACTTTACCTAGATTGCTCCAGTAAAAACCCAACTGTATAAATGGGGAATTGTATGTAAAAAATAATGTGTAAAAAATAATGTAATTCTATGTAAAAAAATAATGTGATATCTTGTAATAATTGTAAGTTGCCCTGGATAAGGGTGTCTGCTAATAAATAAATAATAATAATGCTAGAGAGCTGTATTATTATTATTATTATTGAGATGTGTGGCTTTTTAAGGTTTTTTTTTTGTTTGTTTGTTTTATTGTTTTACTGCAATTGATTGCATTCATATATTTTCCCTTATACTGCCTGTGGCAGAACGAGTCCTGTCTGTAAATACTGTCGCTGCTTGTATGTGCTTTGGTGGTGGTTGGCAGGGACGGGGTTAATTTTTGTTTCCAATTGGAATAACTGGTGCTATTTGGGAACAGCCATATCCAGTAAAAAGAGAATCGAAAGCTCCATTAGAGAGAGACTACCAGGGAGCTGGATCAAAGGGAAGGGGCAGTGTTTGAGCCAGCTGTAACGTCACATGGATAGCTGTGTGGTGACGTCAGACTAGATGCAGGAACAGAAACAGACGAAGCAGTACACACTGAGACACACACACACACACACTGAGACACACACACACACTGAGGCACATACACACACACACACACTGACACACACACACTGAGACATACACACACACAGACTGAGACATACAAACACACTGAGACAGACAAACAGACTGAGACACACACACTCCAAGACAGACACACACTCACACACACATACACACTGACATACACACCTGCACTGCTGTTAACACCTACTGCTCCATCCACTGCCTTAACACCCGAATCAATTGAAAAAACCGTGCAAGAAATTATGGACAGACAACATCAGCAGCAACAGCAGTTCAAGAAAACCAAAAAAGGGACCATCAGGTACCTTTTACTGCTTTACAAAAGTGTTGAGATGCCACAAAGCAAAGATTAGAGCAGAAAAAGAGGAAGCAGACAGAACCTCAGCCATCTGGCCGACTGTGCAGGTTCTGCAGATTGGCATTAAAACAGGGACCAAACAGAAAAATACATCTATTGTCCTGCCAGGGTGTTTAACCTTTACAAAGATCAGGGAATGACACAGGAAATGACCTGGTCTGAACTCCAAGCATGGAAAAAAGGAGCTGGCAGAGAGAAAAGGGAAAATAAAATTGGCTTGACAAAATAGCACTGTAAATATAGTTGTTGTTTGGATAACATATGCAAAATAGTACTGTAAATATAGTTGTTGTTTGGACAACATATGCAAAATAGTACTGTAAATATAGTTGTTGTTTGGACAACATATGCAAAATAGGACTGTAAATACAGTTGTTTGGAAATATCAAAACACTACTGTAGGCTGTTATTTGGACAACATAAAAAACTAATGTAAATCTAGTTGTTGTTTGGACAACATATCAAAAACAGTACTACAAGTGTTGCAGGTGTGCTTTAGCACCTTATTATTGATTTATTTGTATTCTTTTTGTTCATGTGTATTATTGCTTATTTTACTTTAATCACAATATGATTTTGTATATTCACTCTGCACTATTATTTATAGCACTTTTGTGTCCAGCTGACACCCCTCCCTCTAGAGCTGTTACAGCCTGTTTGAGTCCAAACTGCTTCGGGACACTGACAAGAGGGACTCTGGATATTTGTATTGTTTTAAACATTTATTATTTTGTTCATTCTGCTGCTGTTGATATAGCTGTATTACTTCTATTGCTATAGCAATTGCTAGCATTTCTGCTGTTGATACATATATCATTTTGAATACTATTGCTATAGTGACTGTTACCTTTGCTGCTATTTAATTAGATATTACTTTTGTTGTTAATTGCATATGCAAGGGTAGAAATCCTAATGCATAGCAGTTTGGTCCATTTCAGGTTTTACTAACTGCAGGCCCTTGTAGAAACTGTACTGAAGAAGCTGGAAAAAAAACAAGTCTGCAGATCAGAAAACCCGAAATGGCTCCGACTGCTATACAATGGGAGTCTTATTACCCCCCCATTTTTATTTTACATTTTACAAAAGCAGACTCTGAAAAGTTGTCTTTGTAGACTGATTGTCTACAAAGATTCCATAAACTCTCACAGGTTACGTTGGCCAACCGTGTAACTAGATACATAAATATTATGCAATATGTGTGTGTGTCATATATATATATATATATATATATATATATATATAGAGATATATATATATATATATATATATATATATATATATATATATATATATATATATATTGTGAAACGATTGCTGCTACACGGGTTCGTTGCCCCTTTAAAAATACGATCCAACACACTTGAATGGATTTTTATGCGCGTTTGCGCTATTTTTAATTACACACAAAATGAACAAACAAAAACAAACACCTAGCTCTTTACGAGCACTAACTAAACAGGGCTTTCCCTGACTAACTCGCAGGACGGCTAAGCCGTTTACCTGGCACCACAAAACACTCACAGCACTTACTTTTTAGACTGCTCGGAAGCAGAGCACCTCTCTTCTGCTTCCTTCTACTTAGCAACCTTGAGCAGACTGACTGCTCTTCTTAAATACCCTGCACCTGGTACTAATTTAACAATAGCTACCAGGTGCAGGGGATAATTAGTAATAAAACAATTAAATTAAACAATAAAACAATTAAACAAAACAAAAGGTGCATTTCCATTTTACTCTTCAGGGAGGTTTTAACCCCCTCCCTGCTGTCTCACTCAACCCGCTGCCTTACAATATATATATATATATATATATATATATATATATATATATATATATATATATATATATATATATATATATATATATATATATGTATGTATGTATGTATGTATGTATGTATGTATGTAATATATATATAATGCATTATATTGTTGCTTTTTATATTTTATGTATTTTGTTTAATGTTTTATACTGTAAATAGCTTAATTTGCATTAAAAATATCCTAATGATTTCTAGATCATTACATTTCAGTAGTATAGTCTTTAAGTGTGCTGAGTTCTGCCAGTCTCTGCAGTGCTTCCAGTATTACTGTTATTATTATCATATGGGTTAACTTATGATAATACTGTAAAATGTTATATATACAAGATAAGCTAAGTAACATAAATATAATAAGTTCAATATGTTGTGCAGCAAAAAGTTAAATAGTTAACAATAAAGGAGTGTTTATTCCAGTCTCCCAGTGCTAATGATGTGTAATGCCCAGGGACAAAAAAAAAACAAAAAATCTGAAAGCAGCCTTTTGCAGCTGGATTGTCTGTTACACCTATTCTCAACAAGTTTTGAACCCCGCAAGTTTATTTTTTTATATGTAGTCGTTATTTTTTATTATTTTCTCCCACTTTGGAATGGCCAGTTATTTTTTTATGCTCAACTCACCGCTACCACCCCTGTGCTAACTCGGGAGGGTGAAGACGAACACACACTGTCCTCCGAAGCGTGTGCCGTCAGCCGACCGCTTCTATTCACACTGCAGACTCACCATGCAGCCACCCAAGAGCTACAGCGTCGGAGGACAACGCAGCTCTCGGGCAGCTTACAGGCAAGCCCGCAGGCGCCCGGTCAGACTACAGTTGTTGTTGGTGCGCGGGGAGCCGATGACACCCTGTCTGACCTAAACCCTCTCCCCCCAGTGCGACGCCTCCCCTTGGGAGCTCCCATCCACAGTCGGCTGTGGAATAGCCTGCACTCGAACCGGCAACGTCCAGGCTATAGAACGCATCCTGCACTCCACGTGGAGCGCCTTTACCGGATGCGCCACTCGGGAGCCCTGAATCCCGCAGGCTTCTTTTTCTAGTTTTTTTTTTGCTGTTTTGCTGTGCTGTTTTAAAACAAAAATAAATTCCGTAATATAACTGGTATGTTTGTCAAAGTGCTTGATTTCTTTGGTTTAATTAGATGTTGACCAACATGTGAAATGCCATGACTGGTACCCGTTCTTTAGTTATTGTTTTCCAAGATCACTACATACACAATGTAAGGAACAGAAGATGATGGTGATGATGATGATGATGATGATAAAGAAGGACAAATTTTACCTTAGCTTGACGACTTATATCTTAATATATCTCAATGTGTATAAGAGGTATTTACGTTTTTTCACATTCGGTCTAAGAAAGCTTAAAACTTTATGTTTAAAGTGGAATCAATGTTTATTTCTGGAGCAATAGGTAAAAGAGCAGTGTGCCCCCCACCTGGGATTGAACCTATGACCCTCTACTACGTAGTGAAGTGCCCTAACCATTACACCACTGACCTATACTGCCAAATCCTAAGACACATTTGCTTTTTTATATAATTGTAAATTTCCCATGCATTTCATTCCATTCATATTATGTTTATATTTTCATATGTTTATTCACACGTTACCAATTTTAGTTGTATTTTATTTATTTTAGGAAATGGAACAATCTATTGTTTCCGAAATAATGGATTACCTCACCAAAAAAGAATACCCACCTGGAGCAAAAAAACAAGAAAAATGAACCATTCGGCGGAGATGTCGTAAATTTGAGATTATTGGTAAAGTAGCTCTTATTTCTAGGCTATGATACAATTGTTTAATTTGTTGTATTTAGACAGAAATGTGTATAAGATTGAATGCAATGGTCTTTTCAGATAGCAAACTACACTATCTTCGTAAGAATAAAGGTGGTGACAAAAAGCAAGGGACATCTTTGCAGAATTTCATGGGAGTTCAATAGGTGCCCATTGTGGTATTTTTAAGACTACACATGCCATTTGAGGGAGATACTATTGGCCCAGCATGACCTCTGACATTGGAAAATGGGTAAGTGCTTTGTGAAAAGACATTCTAATAAGTTAGACCACAACCAAAAATGTGTTTGTTATGCTTATTAGGCTTCTAAGCCGTAGGCTGAGGAAGCCTATTGTTTTTGTGTTGATTATTATTATTATTATTATTATTATTATTATTATTATTATTATTAGGGGCCAAGCAACGAAGTTGCTGGACGCCTATTGTTATTGTTCTGATTTTTATTATTCCACCATATCTGCTAATTGGCCATGAAATGAAAACTGAAGGCCATATGTCACATGGTATGGCAGCCATATTGGATTTTGTGACAAATTGACATTTTTCAAAAGTCTTCTTGTCAAAAACGGCTAAAGGTAGAGATCTGAAACTTGCTGTACAGAGTGGCCTACAATAAGATTTGTTCATGAGAGGTCAATTGGTCAACTGGTTTGGCGGCCATATTAGATTGGCCAAAAATATTCAAAGATCTTCTTCTCCGAAAGCGTTAGGCCGATCGGCACGTAAATTGGCACACACTCATGGCTGGGTCCTGTTTTAAATTTGTTCAAGGCAAGTCGCTGCAATAAAAAACATGACTGCCACAAGCCAATCAAATTTCAGCTATGACTGGTCTTAAAGGTCAAATGCTAAACTAGCTAATATCTACCTAGAGAGTCCAGATATTGGCATGGATACTATGTAACACTTTTAGGAACCCATACATGCTCTATCACAAAATGTCATTGAACATGACCTTTACTAAAGGTCATTTGTAAATCATGATTATTGCTCCATATAATATGCAGATAGGGACATGGTTGCTATGGAACAAACATAGGAACACATGTATGCTCTATAAAAAAAAAATCATTGACTGTGACCTTTGACCTCTCTTACAGGTTTTATGTAAAATTGGATACTAACTCCTTTGAGAATGCAGATAAGGTCATTGATGCTATGTAACACGTATGGGAGCACATTTATGCTCTATCAAAACATTTCAATGACCATGACCTTTGACCTCTACTAAAGTTCAATTTTAAAACATGCTTATTACTCCATAAAGATTGCAGATATATGCAAATATAAAAACACATAGATGCTCTATCAAAATGAATCTAGATTGTGCTCATTGGTCACATAACAGACATTGATCTATAACAAGCAATGCACTTAAATTTCACGATAACAGCTTGGAAGCCGTAAAGTTGCTCACAACTCTAGTTTAGGATTTGTTATTGTATTTGTATTATGTTTGCAGGTCTTTGCATTATTTTGAATTGTTTTAATGTTAAGCGCTTTGTGAAGATGACCAACTTTGAAAAGCACTAAATAAAATGATATTGATATTTAACGTGAAACTTTTTTTAAAATTTTGTCCTGAGTGTGAGAGGAAGAGGCCGACAGTGAAGGCACCAACAACTTATACACCAATACAGGTATGTATGTTTGGTTTGATTTTTATTCCATCAATACATTAAATAAAATATGTGTTATTTATATGAGCCTGTTTATTTCAGGTAAATGAACCATGGGAGCTGGTCGGAATGGACCGAATAGGCAAGCTTAGTAAAACTGAAAGGGGCCATGAGTATATATGTACTGTGGTCGATTACTTAACGAAATGGGCTGAAGCATTTCCTCTCCAAACAAAATCTGCTGCTGTCTCGGACTGCATTATCAAAATATTTTATCGTTTTGGGGCACCAAAGCGCATTCTGACAGACCAGCGGAGAGAATTCAAAAATGAGGTATGTTATGTACTATTTATTTAAATCTATATTAAACATTATTCCTATCCGGTCCAATGTGGGACCCTGTCCGACATCATCAAAAGACGCAAAAACTGGTTTCTAGTCGTTTTTCTCCAGAAAAAGCCGAGAAAACCATTCAATGGCGAGTGGGAGCGACAGGAGCCAAGAAAAAAAAACAAGGGCGTAACTCATAATGTTTTATTTATATTTATTGTAGATGAACTCCATATCATGCAAACTTCTCAACATAAAAAGAAGTCTGTCTGCACCCTACCATCCACAAACGAATGGACAAGTTGAAAAAATGAATTCAACAATACAACGATTTTGGTCTGCCTATGGTCTGCCTATAGTAATCTTTAACTCAAGACAGTAATAATTGTATTTTCTTAAGTAATTCATTCAAATGTTAATTTGAATGTTTTATCATTAAATCTATAGAGCATTGAGCAAGCTAGTTGGAAGCAAACTTGCTACGTGGGACTTGTATTTAGATGCTGTTATGTTAGGGCTAAGAACAAAGAAACATCTAACCACTAAATACAGTCCTTATGACCTCATGTTTGGACGGGAGGCCGGTATCCTTCTGAAGTGCCAGAGGAATTAGAGGTATGGTACACAGCTATGCAATTCTTAATTCTATTTTATGTATAATTTATTCAACTGTTATCTGTAAATTTTAAATTAGTTTTGGTGGAATTGTGTTTTAAAGAATTTAAAACATGAAGGATTAATTAAATATTTGAGATTTGTAGCTTTCTTCAATTGATGTGGAAGGATGCGTAGCAAAAGAAGAGATTGCTGAAAGCATGAAAAGGCATGAACACATAAGTCACATTGTAAAAACAAATGTGAAAAGAGCATCTGAAAAGATTAATCAAAGAAAAACAGGTGTGCCACCAGTTTTCAGTGTTGGAGAGAAAGTGCTTGACAAAATATCAGAAGCCAACAAAGAAAAGGGGGAAAGTTAGAACCAGACTTATTAGGGCCATTTACTATAGAACATGTGAGGGGAAATGTGGTGGATCTTCATCAAGGAAGCAGAAAAATTGTGCATGGAGTCCATATAAACCACCTAAAGCATTTTGTGGCAAGAGAGCAGCAAGAACCACAGAAGGTAATCATGCCTAAGCCTGTGGACTTGGCACATGAAAAGCCACTGATGACAGAAGGCCTGGATGTGGAACCACCCGCACTAGATGCATCAGATGTGGAAGAACCACCTGCACTAGAAGCATCAGATGTGGAAGAACCACCCGCACTAGATGCATCAGATGTGGAAGAACCACCCGCACTAGATGCATCAGATGTGGAAGAACCACCCGCACTAGATGCATCAGATGTGGAAGAACCACCTGCACTGGAAGCATCAGATGTGGAACAAACATCCACACTGGAATCCTATACAACTGCAGAACAATGTAAGATTATGTCTATATATATAAAAAGCTTTATTTATATATCTATTTTTATTTATTTATTTATTTTCTGGTGTTTGATTAACAATTTCTTATTTAGATATTTCAGATGCATGGGATGGATTAACCGGACGCATAGTGATTTCAAAAATTCAAAAGTATAAAATCTTTGACACTGACGTACAAAATCTACAGCCAGGACAGGAACTGTAGAGTTTGGTAATTAACGGCCAATATTGGAGCATGTGTTAATAGTGGGGTGGCAAAGTGCATTCCTGTGGGCTGCTGTGGAAGTTACTTTTTGGTCTCACTGAGCACTCATTTACTTTTAATTAGACTAAAAGTTAACACTAGTTCCTAATTGTTTCAGGCGATCAATTGATATCTAAGTGTCTTTGTAGAGAGGTGGAAGAAAATAAAAGAAGAGAAGGCATGCCTTATTGACACATTTGCCATGTCTGAAATTTGGCAGGGCAAACCATCTATGATGAGACAGGTTTGTTTATTTTGTTTGTCTTTTTTATTATTATTATTTTTTTAACTCATAAATAGTAGTAAAGACACTCCATTCTTTCCAGGTTGACTTGGATAAATACACCATGTTTTGGGACAGTTTGTGATCATCATCACTGGACATTGGTGGTAAGTAGTGTGTACTGGTTGATGCTAAACATAATCATTTTAAATTATTTTAAATAATTAAATGTTTTTTATATTCCATAATACACGTTTCTAGGCTGGCAGCCTAAAACAGCTTAGGGTACTTTCTGAAATATTTTAAATGGAGAAATATTTTCACCAAACTTGTGAGGTTAATTTTCCTTTGACCAACTTATTGTATATTGCATTCCCCCAAAGTGTGTGTCCCATATGCTCTGATTAGTATAATTTAATGGAGAGTTGTGTAAATAAATTTCACATTACTGTTTGTTAGGTTATTTATCCAAGAGAGAAAAAGGCACTGTATCTAAACCCACTTGGAGAAAATGCATGGCAAATTGAAAAGTTGAAAGCTGTTACCAGGTATGTAATTGTCTTTAATTTAATGCACGCAGGTAATTGCCCAAGGTTTTTAATAGTGCAGAATATACAAAGTAATGAAAAAGTCTGTTAAATCTGTGATTCTAGGTATTTAGAGCAAGACGTTTGTATTTTTTCTTTTGAAGAAAATGGTTAAGATCAATTCTACTTTTAGGGTTTTTCTGAGGGAAAAAAGGATGGACAATATCCAGATGGGAATGCTCCACTGTTCCTCATTGTGTCCTGTGTGTCCTGTGGAGTATTTGTTTGCAAGGTAATATTTCAAACACTTGCCTCCTGCCAGGGTTTTTTAAATAACATAATTAAGTAGTACATTGCTTTTAAACTTTTATTTTTAGAATACACTTGGAAATAGTCACAAATGGTTTTATACTAAATTGTCTTCCTGGTAGTTCATCCATTAACCTTTTTTTCTAAATGTTTTGGACTTTTTATCCAAAATGTCTCACACTTCAGTTTGCAGAATGCATTTTGAAAGAGGAGCCAATCTCATTCCAAGAGAGCGGAGCTGCATTACAAATTTGCGTCGAGAGATTGCTCACACATTAATAAATGAATCTGGTACTTTGAAACATACAGGAACAGTAGTGAAAATACATGTTTGTATTTATATTTTGATCCAGATGCTTAATTTTCATGTGTATATACAATTTTAATAATTATATGTGAAAACCATTCAGAACATTACTGATTGAATACAAACATGTATTTTCTTTAACTACAAGTTCAAGTTCCATTGTGTTCAAGTTCTATTGTTCTAACAGTTCTAACTGTTCTGTTTGGTTCCTTAGTAAAAGGTGTTCAATATTCTATATAAGGAGGGGTTCTGATTTCAGAATGTTATGGGTTCTGTTGTGTTTTTTTTTTTTTTAATCCTCCCCCTACTTGTCCAATATTCAATTCAGGAACCAGTGACCACTGGTTACCACTTTTGAGATTTCTGTTTTCTTATTGAACCTGAAATTTGGAATAAAAGCTTCTGTATTTCCCCTATAAATTAAGTCAGAACCTTGACTAATATGCTGACATTTAATTTCTCATCTTGACTTCAGGGACAGTTTAGATGATGTGTGCCGCTATTGTGGCGAAAGGACCAGTTCTTCGGGCATGGAGACTAGAGAGTCCATTGAGAAATGGGGATTTGTTTTTCCTACAAACTTTCTATAATGATGTGCTATTCAAAAGAAACTGCCACTAAATATTCAAGGAAGACGTATTAATAACATTGTAATGATGTATCTCACTATGTTAGATACATTTTTGTTAATAATGATATAATGTGTGTTTCACTGCGATGGGCTGGCGTCCCGTCCAGGGTGTAGTCCTGCTTTTCGCCCCGAATCAGCCATGTTAGACTCCGACTCACCATAACCCCAATAGGATTAAGCGTTTACAGATCATGGATGGATGGATGTTTCAAATGTCTAGCTATCACTTGCCAAAACTATTAAGGTTCTAATAGTAAATTCTGCTTTTACAGGTTGCTTGTGACGGGTGCAGCCAATGGTTTCACTGGCTGTGCATCGAGCCAAGCAACCGGCCTGGAGATGGAGATCTGGACAGCTGCGTGTTCACTTATTTAAATAAAAATAATTTGCCAGATGCCTGGCAAGATCTTAATTGAATCTAAAGTCATTTTTTTAATGCACCTAATAATGCTGGCAACACCACCTGTTTTAGCATCTGCAAATTTAAGAAATATAAAAATGATGCCAGTGTCTAGTTCTGATACCTTTGATACACAACTAATTATTAACTTGCTCCAATATTAAAGTTTCATCCCCACTAGTATGCTTGATTTCTGCACATTAACCATGATTTACTCATTATATATGCTAATTTAGATTTTGTTAGATTGAGAAGCTATCTTGTGTATTGTTTACAAAAAGCTTTCTGGTAAAGTAAATGTATTCTGCCATATGCTTAAATGTGGTATCCTCGAAACATTTGTAATCTAATACTGGAATCCAATTGTATTTAGAAACTATGGCAGGGGATACAAATATTTCAGCTTCCCTGCACTGTGAAAAACAAAACATGATTTAATATCTCAGCATTTCTTTAGTTCTTTCTGCTTTACATTTTGGATGTTTCCCAAATGATATTTGGCATCCCCTGTCAGTTTAATTTTACCTTTGAGAAGATGGAATGCCAAATATTACAGTATACCAGCTATAATATTTGGCATCCCCCCTTGAGAACACAGGGGATTTCAGTCGAGCAAAGGGGTTGTTTGTTAAAGAATTGATGTGTTTATTTCCACAATGACTGTGGGGTCTTCCCCTGCAATGCACAGTATTTGTATTTTTTATTATTCATTCTTGTCATTATTAGTGATGATATTGTTACACATTACTTTGTACTTTTTCTGGGTTAAATGCCCAGACTCAGCCCGTCTCTTGTCTGTATTGTCACTTTACCTTTTAGGAGGTGCAGCTCCCCCTAGTGGGCACATAAAGAATAACATTAATTAAAACATATATTAGAAATAACAAATGATTATTTATCACAAGAAGTTTAATTTCCTTGAGAATTGTTTTCATTCAGGGTCAGCAGCTTTAAGTGACATTTTCTTAGTTTTCTTTTCTGATTTCCTGCAGTCATTCAGAGTGGTTATGGTAATGCAGCACTATTCCAGTTCCACTCCAGTCTATGGTAATGCAGCACTATTCCAGTTCCACTCCAGTCTATGGTAATGCAGCACTATTCCAGTTCCACTCCAGTCTATGGTAATGCAGCACTATTCCAGTTCCACTCCAGTCTATGGTAATGCAGCACTATTCCAGTTCCACTCCAGTGTGCTGCACACGGCTGGAGAGCTCAATCCTCTCTGCTGACTGCTCCTGATCCTGATCCGAGGTTTTCCTGAGACAGATGTCAGAGACACACAAGGAGGGCTCAGAGTTTAACTGCAGCAATAACAAAAGCTTTAAAGGATGATGACTCTTCCAGGCTTCAGAGTAATCAAGTCCCATTGAAATCACAGAGTGCATTTCAGGGTAAGGAGCAGCTGTGTATCCACTGTAAAGACACTGTGTGGAGGCAGCAGCTCTGTGACATTACTGACAAAGGATTATTATTAATACTCTAGAATGAAGAATCAAAGAATAACGATTATGAGTCCAATATCTCAAAACAGAAGATCTTTATCATCCGGAAACCAGCAACAAACCACATGAACCCAATATTGGATCTTAGGACACAGGTTTAAGAGAAGAGTACCGTTAGAGTTTGCAAGAGGGATTCTTAAAGAGCGAATCAGAAAGTTTTTCATTTTCAGTGCTGTAAAGGATGATGACAGGTAGAGATAGCGAGTGCTGCCCCCTGTCTGTACACATACTGGCTAATACTGACTTACCTTGACTTACCACCAGCGATACACAGGGAACCTGGAAAAATATATACAGATTGTTCAGTTTGTTTTTTATAATTGTGTTAACAAAAATACAAACAAAAATACAAACTTGTAAAATGTGTGTTTTGTAAATTAGCTGTGCATGTTTAATGATGAAATAATGATTTCTTAATGAACGATCCCTAAGACTGGACTGTGCTGTTTAAGAAGAAGCCTGCATGTGTGCTGTGACAGGCCAGCTGAAATGTGTGCACTGACTGGGAGTCTCACCTTGGATCCTGCAGTATTGAAGGAGCAGCAGAGTGAACACAATGAAATGAATCAGAGAGAAGCTCACTCTGTAGCCAATAGCAACAGCGCTGTGCCAGGACGCTGGGGGAAGGAAGGTACAGTATGAGTGTGTGCTAGTGACTTCCATACACCTTGACTGAGCTGATAGGGATTCAAGAACATTACCCTGCTCACACTCGCTTTATAGGAACAGCCTTCAGCCACTCTGTCACTCGAATGGCTGTCTGCTGTAACTGCATTTTATTTGAACCATCATTTTATAAGATACTCAGTCAGGGAAACAATGTGTTTTCATTTGATTGTTTGTCAAAAAGTTGGAAAATAATGATTTGTTTAAAATGTAATCAAACCCATGCATGTAGCTAAAACATTAGTGGGAAATATACACCACTGAATTTGCTGTGACTTTTTCTGTGGTCTGTTAATTCTGTTTCTTCAGGGAATGGGAATATAATGGCATCACAATGTGACCTCTATCAATCAAGGACAGTCATTTAGGACGGGTTTGTAATCTTACTTTGCACTTCAATGTGTAGCTCCTGGCTGCTCTTCTTCACTCCCTGTGACTCCACAGCACACGTGTAGCTCCCAGTGTAGCTCTTCTCAGTGCTGGCTATGCTGTACAGTGCAGAGTCAGTGCTGTTAGTCACAGGCTCCCCGTCTCTCACAATGGTGTAGTGGAGTTGAGGGCGGGGGGTTTTGTTCACTGCTGCCTCACAGGTCAGGTTAAGAGCCTCTCCCTCCTTCACTGTGGCTCCTGGAGATGCTGTCAGAGTCACCCTGGAGAACAGAGCTACGAAAAGATGACATGAAGACAGGTTAGTGATTGTGAAGCTGTCTGACCAAGATATTCAAATCAATTAGAACCAGCATCTTCCATAGAGTGGGATTCCCTCAGAGCCCCCTGCTCCTTAGAGAGACAGAGGCAGTGCTGGAGTATAGAGGCTCCTTAGAGAGACAGAGGCAGTGCTGGAGTATAGAGGCTCCTTAAAGAGACAGAGGCAGTGCTGGAATATAGAGACTCCTTAGAGACAGAGGCAGTGCTGGAGTATAGATACTCCTTAGAGAGACAGAGGCAGTGCTGGAGTATAGAGGCTCCTTAGAGAGAGAGGAAGTACTGGAGTATAGAGGCTCCTTAGAGAGACAGAGACAGCACTGGAGTATAGAGTCTCCTTAGAGAGACAGAGGCAGTGCTGGAGTATAGAGGCTCCTTAGAGAGACAGAGGCAGTGCTGGAGTATAGAGGCTCCTTAGAGAGACAGAGGCAGTGCTGGAGTATAGAGGCTCCTTAGAGAGACAGAGGCAGTGCTGGAGTATAGAGGCTCCTTAGAGAGACAGAGGCAGTGCTGGAGTATAGAGGCTCTTTAGAGAGACAGAGGCAGCGCCGGAGTATAGAGGCTCTTTAGAGAGACAGAGGCAGTGCTGGAGTATAGAGGCTTGTGGCGGAGTGTCCAGCCCCATTATTATTATTTGTATTATTGTTTGCGGCGCGGATAACAGCGCGCGTATTATTATTATTTATATTTAAAACCTCGTGAGGATGCATGACTGATCAGCTACTGATTATTTAACTAGCTGACAGTCATGCATCCTTACCTAACGCGATGCAGACTGTGGCCGAGGGTAATAAGATAATTAACAGCTAGTTAACCCCTCGGCCAGAGTATAAGAACCTGCAGCTGTCTGTTCTGCGTTGGTTGAGTGTACAGAGGAGAGTACAGAGAGAAAGAGCGAGAGCGAGAGCGAGAGCGAGCGAGAAACAACATTTAAAAGCGACTGCTAAACAGTCTTTGTTTATTCGTTTGGCCCTTGTGCCTTTTGTTTTGTGTTTTGTTCATTGTTTGAATCTTTTGTTTTGTTTATTTGATTAATAAATACGCTGAATGCCATAGCATTCAGCTTCACCCGCCCATCCCCTGTTTGTGATTCAGTTACTTCCTGGTCCGTGACGTCACCACTGCGAGCCAGCCTGCCACAAGGCTCCTTGGAGAGACAGAGGCAGTGCTGGAGTATAGAGGCTCCTTGGAGCGACAGAGGCAGTGCTGGAGTATAGAGGCTCCTTAGAGAGACAGAGGCAGTGCTGGAGTATAGAGGCTCCTTAGAGAGACAGAGGCAGTGCTGGAGTATAGAGGCTCCTTAGAGAGACAGAGGCAGTGCTGGAGTATAGAGGCTCCTTAGAGAGACAGAGGCAGTGCTGGAGTATAGAGGCTCCTTAGAGAGACAGAGGCAGTGCTGGAGTATAGAGGCTCCTTAGAGAGACAGAGGCAGTGCTGGAGTATAGAGGCTCCTTAGAGAGACAGAGGCAGTGCTGGAGTATAGAGGCTCCTTAGAGGACAGAGGCAGTGCTGGAGTATAGAGGCTCCTTAGAGACAGAGGCAGTGCTGGAGTATAGAGGCTCTTTAGAGAGACAGAGGCAGCGCGGAGTATAGAGGCTCTTTAGAGAGACAGAGGCAGTGCTGGAGTATAGAGGCTTGTGTGGAGTGTCCCGCCCCATTATTATTATTTGTATTATTGTTTGCGTGCGGATAACAGCGCGCGTATTTATTATTATTTATATTTAAAAACCTCGTGAGGATGCATGACTGATCAGCTACTGATTATTTAACTAGCTGACAGTCATGCATCCTTACCAAACGCGTGCAGACTGTGGCCGAGGGGTAATAAGATAATTAACAGCTAGTTAACCCCTCGGCCAGAGTATAAGAACCTGCAGCTGTCTGTTCTGCGTTGGTTGAGTGTACAGAGGAGAGTACAGAGAGAAAGAGCGAGAGCGAGAGCGAGAGCGAGAGCGAGGAAACAACATTTAAAAACGACTGCTAAACAGTCTTTGTTTATTCGTTTGGCCCTTGTGCCTTTTTGTTTTGTGTTTTGTTCATTGTTTGAATCTTTTGTTTTTGTTTATTTGATTAATAAATACGCTGAATGCCATAGCATTCAGCTTCACCCGCCCATCCACTGTTTGTGATTCAGTTACTTCCTGGTCCGTGACGTCACCACTGCGAGCCAGCCTGCCACAAGGCTCCTTGGAGAGACAGAGGCAGTGCTGGAGTATAGAGGCTCCTTAGAGAGACAGAGGCAGTGCTGGAGTATAGAGGCTCCTTAGAGAGACAGAGGCAGTGCTGGAGTATAGAGGCTCCTTAGAGAGACAGAGGCAGTGCTGGAGTATAGAGGCTCCTTAGAGAGACAGAGGCAGTGCTGGAGTATAGAGGCTCTTTAGAGAGACAGAGGCAGCGCCGGAGTATAGAGGCTCTTTAGAGAGACAGAGGCAGTGCTGGAGTATAGAGGCTTGTGGCGGAGTGTCCAGCCCCATTATTATTATTTGTATTATTGTTTGCGGCGCGGATAACAGCGCCGCGTATTTATTATTATTTATATTTAAAAACCTCGTGAGGATGCATGACTGATCAGCTACTGATTATTTAACTAGCTGACAGTCATGCATCCTTACCAAACGCGTGCAGACTGTGGCCGAGGGGTAATAAGATAATTAACAGCTAGTTAACCCCTCGGCCAGAGTATAAGAACCTGCAGCTGTCTGTTCTGCGTTGGTTGAGTGTACAGAGGAGAGTACAGAGAGAAAGAGTGAGAGCGAGAGCGAGAGCGAGGAAACAACATTTAAAAACGACTGCTAAACAGTCTTTGTTTATTCGTTTGGCCCTTGTGCCTTTTTGTTTTGTGTTTTGTTCATTGTTTGAATCTTTTGTTTTTGTTTATTTGATTAATAAATACGCTGAATGCCATAGCATTCAGCTTCACCCGCCCATCCACTGTTTGTGATTCAGTTACTTCCTGGTCCGTGACGTCACCACTGCGAGCCAGCCTGCCACATATGGTGTCAGAAGTGGGATAAAACAACGCCTCCAACAGTCAGACCAGGAAGCAAAAGGACGTTTTTTTTGTTTTTCAAAAGTATTTTTTTGTGTGTTTTTGAAAAAAAAAATGGGGAAGAGTAGCGGAGGAGAAAGCATCAGCAGCAACAACAGCAGCAGGAGGCGCAGCAACAGCAGCAGGTCCTTGCCACGGTGGACGACTGCCTCACCTGCCTGAAGGGTGAGGAGTGGTGCCAGCGGTTGGTGAGGTTGGGCACGTGGCACGGACCAACCCCTCCATGGCAGGAGAGGAAGGAGCCTGAGCATCCAGCAAGGGTGAGAGAGGACCCGCATCCTACGAGGCGGAAGAATCCCGTCTCCTCTGAGGGGATCTGGGACTGGCTGGCGGAGCCTGAGAGGGATATAATGGTCGCCCTCCCTGCTGTGATCAACCTCCTGTGGGTGAGAGATGGGGACGCTGGGAGGCCTGGGAACAGAAACACCAACCAGCATCCCTCCCAGACATCGCAGCCATGGTGCTCAACTACCTGGCTGCAGATATGGGAGGGGCCCGCTGCTGTTTCCAGCGCCAGAGGGAGAGGAGCCATTGCTGCCGTCTCCAACGCCCGAGGGAGAGGAGCCATCGCTGTCGTCTCCAGCGCCAGAGGGAGAGGAGTCATCGCTGCCTTCTCCAGCGCCAGAGGGAGAGGAGTCGTCGCTGCCTTCTCCAGCGCCAGAGGAGAGGAGTCGTCGCTGCCTTCTCCAGCGCCAGAGGGAGAGGAGTCGTCGCTGCCTTCTCCAGCCCAGAGGGAGAGGAGTCGTCGCTGCCTTCTCCAGCGCCAGAGGGAGAGGAGCCGTCGCTGCCTTCTCCAGCGCAGAGGGAGAGGAGCCGTCGCTGCCGTCTCCAGCGCCAGGGGAGAGGAGCCCTCGCCTCTGTCTCTACCACCACCAGGAGCAGAGCAGCAGGAGCTGCCTCTGTCTCCACCACCACCAGGAGCAGAGCAGCAGGAGCTGCCTCTGTCTCCACCACCACCAGGAGCAGAGCAGCAGGAGCTGCCTCTGTCTCCACCATCACCAGGAGCAGAGCAGCAGGAGCTGCCTCTGTCTCCACCATCACCAGGAGCAGAGCAGCAGGAGCTGCCTCTGTCTCCACCATCACCAGGAGCAGAGCAGCAGGAGCTGCCTCTGTCTCCACCATCACCAGAAGCAGAGCAGCAAGAGCTGCCTCTGTCTCCACCACCACCAGGAGCAGAGCAGCAGGAGCTGCCTCTGTCTCCACCAAGAGCAGAGCAGCAAGAGCTGCCTCTGCCTCCGCCACTTCCACCAGCAGAGGGTGAATGCCTGCTGGTTCCGTCTCAAGCGCCGTGGGAGGACTGCTTACCGCTCCCAGCTCCACCAGCAGCGGGTGAATTCCTGCTGGTTCCGCCTCAACCGCTGTGGGAGGATTGCTTGACCCTCCCACCTCCACCAGCAGAGGGTGAATACCTGCTGGTTCCGCCTCAACCGCCGTGGGAGAACAGCTTGCCGCTCCCAGCTCCACCAGCAGAGGGTGAATGCCTGCTGGTTCCGCCTCAACCGCCGTGGGAGGACTGCTTGCCGCTCCCAGCTCCACCAGCAGAGGGTGAATGCCTGCTGGTTCCACCTCCACTGTCATGGGAAGGACTGCTCCTGCCCTACCTCGCACCGCCAAGGATACCTGCCTCGCACCGCCCAAGGATGCCTGCCTCGCACCGCCCAAGGATGCCTGCCTCGCATCGCCCAAGGCTGCCTGTTGCTCCGCATCGCCTGGGGCTGCCTGTTGCTCCGCATCGCCTGGAGAGCCACCAGTTATAGGGTACGAGGGAGAAGTGGAGCTCCCGCTGCCGCCTCCATGGCCAGGGGCTCCCCTCCCGAGTTCGCCTCCGGAGGGTCCGCTACTGCTGCTGCTGCTGTCGCCTCCCGAGGGTCTGCTGCTGCTGCCGTCGCCTCCCGAGGGTCCGCTGCTGCTGCCGTCGCCTCCCGAGGGTCCGCTGCTGCTGCCGTCTCCTCCCGAGGGTCCTGTTTTGCCTGTGGTCGCTACCAGTCCTGCCATGCGGCAGGAAATACTGTGGCTGGAGCCCCATGAAGGGGAGCTGCCGGCCACGAAGAAGTGGGGGAAGGTCAGAAGACCAGCTCCCCCAGCCGCACTTTCGCGGCAGGAAATACTGTGGCTGGAGCCCCATGAAGGGCAGCTGCCAGCCATGAAGAAGGGGGGGGAGGTCAGGAGACCAGCTCCCCCCGCAGCAATTTCGCTGCAGGAAATACTGTGGCCGGAGCCCCACGGAGGGGAGCTGCCGGCCATGAAGAAGGGGGCAGGTCTGGAGACCACCCCAAAATTTTTCTGGCCAGAGGAGCCGGCCTGTGCGTGGTCCACTAGGACACTACAGTTGTTGGGGTGGGAGGAGGACATCCCGCCGTGGCCGCCCGGAGACACCTTGCTTCCCCTGTTCCTGGGCGGGACTGCTAGCCGGGACTTTAGGGAATAAGGGGAGGTGGCGAAAAGGCCATGTGTGCTGCGCATAGGGGGCATGTGTGGAGTGTCCCGCCCCATTATTATTATTTGTATTATTGTTTGCGGCGCGGATAACAGCGCCGCGTATTTATTATTATTTATATTTAAAAACCTCGTGAGGATGCATGACTGATCAGCTACTGATTATTTAACTAGCTGACAGTCATGCATCCTTACCAAACGCGTGCAGACTGTGGCCGAGGGGTAATAAGATAATTAACAGCTAGTTAACCCCTCGGCCAGAGTATAAGAACCTGCAGCTGTCTGTTCTGCGTTGGTTGAGTGTACAGAGGAGAGTACAGAGAGAAAGAGCGAGAGCGAGAGCGAGGAAACAACATTTAAAAACGACTGCTAAACAGTCTTTGTTTATTCGTTTGGCCCTTGTGCCTTTTTGTTTTGTGTTTTGTTCATTGTTTGAATCTTTTGTTTTTGTTTATTTGATTAATAAATACGCTGAATGCCATAGCATTCAGCTTCACCCGCCCATCCACTGTTTGTGATTCAGTTACTTCCTGGTCCGTGACGTCACCACTGCGAGCCAGCCTGCCACAAGGCTCCTTGGAGAGACAGAGGCAGTGCTGGAGTATAGAGGCTCCTTGGAGAGACAGAGGCAGTGCTGGAGTATAGAGGCTCCTTAGAGAGACAGAGGCAGTGCTGGAGTATAGAGGCTCCTTGGAGAGACAGAGGCAGTGCTGGAGTATAGAGGCTCCTTAGAGAGACAGAGGCAGTGCTGGAGTATAGAGGCTCCTTGGAGAGACAGAGGCAGTGCTGGAGTATAGAGGCTCCTTAGAGAGACAGAGGCAGTGCTGGAGTATAGAGGCTCTTTAGAGAGACAGAGGCAGCGCCGGAGTATAGAGGCTCTTTAGAGAGACAGAGGCAGTGCTGGAGTATAGAGGCTTGTGGCGGAGTGTCCAGCCCCATTATTATTATTTGTATTATTGTTTGCGGCGCGGATAACAGCGCACGTATTTATTATTATTTATATTTAAAAACCTCGTGAGGATGCATGACTGATCAGCTACTGATTATTTAACTAGCTGACAGTCATGCATCCTTACCAAACGATGCAGACTGTGGCCGAGGGGTAATAAGATAATTAACAGCTAGTTAACCCCTCGGCCAGAGTATAAGAACCTGCAGCTGTCTGTTCTGCGTTGGTTGAGTGTACAGAGGAGAGTACAGAGAGAAAGAGCGAGAGCGAGAGCGAGGAAACAACATTTAAAAACGACTGCTAAACAGTCTTTGTTTATTCGTTTGGCCCTTGTGCCTTTTTGTTTTGTGTTTTGTTCATTGTTTGAATCTTTTGTTTTTGTTTATTTGATTAATAAATACGCTGAATGCCATAGCATTCAGCTTCACCCGCCCATCCACTGTTTGTGATTCAGTTACTTCCTGGTCCGTGACGTCACCACTGCGAGCCAGCCTGCCACAAGGCTCCTTGGAGAGACAGAGGCAGTGCTGGAGTATAGAGGCTCCTTGGAGCGACAGAGGCAGTGCTGGAGTATAGAGGCTCCTTAGAGAGACAGAGGCAGTGCTGGAGTATAGAGGCTCCTTGGAGAGACAGAGGCAGTGCTGGAGTATAGAGGCTCCTTAGAGAGACAGAGGCAGTGCTGGAGTATAGAGGCTCCTTGGAGAGACAGAGGCAGTGCTGGAGTATAGAGGCTCCTTAGAGAGACAGAGGCAGTGCTGGAGTATAGAAGCTCCTTATCATTTTTCCTGTAAAGGCAACACCAAATGTTTCAGTCAAGGAACAAGCTATAAACACACCATTGAAACATCCCACAGCATCCTGCCCCCTCCCCTCCCTAGGTTCTAAACCCTTAGATATGTCTGCATTGATAATCTGATAATGTAGCACAATCACTTACAACAGTGTTAGTCATGATTTTAAGTCCCACTCTCAAATCATTAAATACATTTTTTTTTTTGGTATTGAAAATTGAGCAATGAGATTATTATTTTTAAAATGGACAACATTCACTGTAAATAGATATGCTTTGTCATGGTGTTCTAACATCACTGTTCCATATAACATCACACAGTGTGGGAGAGTAGTACATGGGGAGTATATCATTCTGCATTAGAAGGATCATTTTCCCATGATTTATGCCATTGATGTCTGGGGACTGTAATGTGGTGCAATTAATCATTGATAGTTGTTAATAAGCTGAATATTTAAACCTCGAGGGAACAGAGGTCAACGAAGGAGTTAGGAGTTGCTACATATGCTGGATAAATCAATCAATCAATCAATCAATCAATCTGTGTGTACTTAAAGGGATTGTTTTGATAAATTGTGTGTGAAGCTGTCCCGTACTGACAGGGAGGGAAGACAAGCGAGGCAGGATTTTGTTTTGTTTGTTCACTTTTCCTGGAATTGTTTAATTAAACTTTGCTTTGATTTATTTTCGAATCGTATTGTTCTTTTGTCATTTCCACACTGTCAGCCACGCTCCACAATCGCTACAAGTGCAAAACAGACAGGAATATTTACAGCAGCTGACAAACAGGTACACAAGAGAATCCGAAAGAAATGAGACTGAAACTGAGAATCGGATAACGAGTGATCATAATGGAGGCCCGTCTTATAATTGCTAGCAGTTGCAAACAGGAGTAAGAAAATACATTTTTCTTGTATTTATTTACAGCGGGGAACACTGAAGTCCATTAAGATCTCTTAAAGAGAAGACTGAACTCACCTCTCACAGTCAGTGACACAGAACCACTCCTTTTCTTCAGCCCCGTCCCTGCTGCCTCCACCTCACACTGGTATCTCCCTGTGTCTCTCAGCCCTGCCGCTGGGATTGAGTGCTGATCCTGTGATCCAGCTCCTCTCACAGTCCCATTGTCTTTGCTATAGCGGTACTGCAGCTGTGTGCTCTGTTTATTTATGTGAGCCCCACACTGCAGAGTCACAGCTGGCTGCTATCTTTCTTACAGGCTCAGTTCAGTCACTCACCTGAAACTTGTATCTTCACACCTTCACTGTATTGTGAGTAAGACGTGTTCCTGCCCCGTCCAGCTCCACACCAGTACTCTCCACTGTGGGACAGAGCAGCAGCACTGATTGTGTATCCGGCTCCAGTTCCACTGCTGCTGTCAGTCTGGTGCACTGGAGCTCCCTGCCTGTCTTTGTACCAGAGATATCTCCAGCCACCAGAGCCCCCCTCAACCACACAGCTCAGGGTGACCGTGTCTCCTTCAGATATCTCTCCTGCAGGCTCCCGGGTCAGGACAGGCTTCGGAGCGTCCGCTGAAATAGAGGAGACAACAACATTAGGGGAGTGCACATCTCCCTCCTTCATTCAAAGAAAAACTTTACCCACTGTAATTGTGCATTTAAAACCACTTGTTATTATGTATCTAGTGTAGCTACTTTACATGTACTGTAGCTACTTTAAGGTTATTATCTTCCCTGTCAGTGAAGCATCATTTTTATGTGTTTAAACATCAGACAACTTTATTATGAAATTATTATAATGCTGCCTTATAAAGCTAGGGTAATACAACGTGTATTGCATTATTCACATCTCTTCTAAATGTAATAGTCAGTTTATTTTAATTTAGT
This sequence comes from Acipenser oxyrinchus oxyrinchus, assembly GCA_030684275.1. Lineage (NCBI taxonomy): Eukaryota > Metazoa > Chordata > Actinopteri > Acipenseriformes > Acipenseridae > Acipenser > Acipenser oxyrinchus. The sequence goes on from JAGXEW010000367.1 coordinate 76,384, forward strand.
ATGAACTGATTACTGTATTTTGACAATGGTTTTGGAGGAAACTGTCAGCGACACAGAATAAAAGTTTCAATGTCTCAATTTATTAGCAGAGACAAGCGACTGCAGCACGACTGCCTTCTTATTCTTAAAGTAGATTTGCTTAAAAGAGTTATTTACAGTTTTTATAAAATTTAGGTAAGTGAAGAAATCTTTTTTATACAAACTCTAGCTGTGTAATAATCATTTGCAACAACATTGGAATCTTACTTGTGCAATGTCATGTGAGCTCTAGACATGAACAGAATAACATGCATCTTATAAATGGATTTTTGCTGTACGTATTTGGAACTTGTGCCACAAAAATAAAAATATCATACAAATGGCAAATTTGCACATTGTACTCCAGCATACCGCGTTTAGTGTCATATATGCAACAATATAAGTGTGACATACAGCTGGACAGACAGCCCCATATATCCCCAGAATCCCATAATGTATTTGCTTACGATTGTAAGTCGCCCTGGATAAGGGCGTCTGCTAAGAAATAAATAATAATAATAATAATAATAATAATAATAATAATATTCTTAATATCTTCTGCTAAAAAAGGCTAATACCACCTTATCCCTGACAATTGGATAAGTGTTTCTCCAGATCTATGGATAAAAGCAGATGAGCGCTTCCACTGTCACCCCTTCACAGAGGATTGCATCACCAGCGGGGTTAATGACAGACACAGCATCACAGGAACTGATAGCTCATGAACACAAGCATTACAAAGGGATCCACACTGCTGACTGTCAGTGTTTGCAGACACTGCAGCTGTGCTGGGGAGGCCGTCATACACATTGTGTTCTTATATCTGGAGAGCCGCTCATCCAGCTGTCATGAAGCTTGGTGTAAACATTATTTATCTGAAGTTATTGAGCCTATCAGATTCTTGAGATATAGAGGCGGGGCGTCTGTCTGTCCGTCCGTCCCTCTGTATGTCACTCTTACATTGTTACATATATCTGGAGAACCAGCTCTCTAGCTGTCATGAAACTTGCTATTACCATTGTTTAGTTCAGGTCACTGAGAATATCAGACCCTGGATATTTAAGGAGAGTCTGTCTGTCCCTGCATCCATCCACCTGTGTGGTTCATTTCTACAGATCCCTGTTCCTTTGTGGTGATGGAGAGCTAAGGGTGGGTTTTGTTTGGTTCATTTCTACAGATCCCTGTTCCTTTGTGGTGATGGAGAGCTAAGGGTCGGTTTTGTTTGGTTCATTTCTACAGATCCCTGTTCCTCTGTGGTGATGGAGAGCTAAGGGTCGGTTTTGTTTGGTTCATTTCTACAGATCCCTGTTCCTTTATTATTATTATTTATTTCTTAGCAGACGCCCTTATCCAGGGCAACTTACAATTGTTACATCACATTATCTTTACATACAATAACATTATTTATTTACACATTATTTTTACATACAATTACCCATTTATACAGTTGGGTTTTTACTAGAGCAATCTGCTCAAGGGTACAGCAGCAGTGTCCCCACTGGGGATTGAACCCACGACCCTCCGGTCAAGAGTCCAGAGCCCTAACCACTACTCCACACTGCGGCCCTTTGTGGGTGATAGAGAGCTAAGGGTGGGTTTTGTTTGGTTCATTTCTACAGATCTCTGTTCCTTTGTGGGTGATAGAGAGCTAAGGGTGTGTTTTTTCTTTGGTTCATTTCTACAGATCCCTGTTCCTTTGTGGTGAAGGAGAGCTAAGGGTGGGTTTTGTTTGGTTCATTTCTACAGACCCCTGTTTCTTTGTGGTGATGGAGAGCTAAGGGTGGGTTTTGTGTGGTTCATTTCTACAGATCCCTGTTTCTTTGTGGTGATGGAGAGCTAAGGGTGGGTTTTGATTGGTTCATTTCTACAGATACCTGTTTCTTTGTGGGTGATGGAGAGCTAAGGGTGAGTTTTGTTGCACACACCCTTTAAGTGCTAAACCATGCTTTAAAAATCAATTTTCATATCTTTAATTAGCTTTATTAAAATAATTACTAGAACATTGTGAATAATTACTACAAATGACTTGAATCTACTGGAATTACTTTTATTTACTTGTCATAATAAAAAGTAATTATAACAGCCGTTACTCGGAATTACTGAAAACCTTTTAAAAAATTGCTTAAATATCCTGAATTACTGAGTAAAAAATATATATTTGATGACTTTCAATTATTTCAAAAGACGAAAAATGACTTCAAGTCTACAATGTCGTCCTCTTCAAGATGATATTCTACTAATGACTTGTTTGACCCATTGCAGGCTCTACTTGTGTGTTTTGAGTGAAAATAATTCATGAGGAATCTCTCTCAATATGATTATGGTCTTGAACACAAACATATAAAGTGGAGGTCTGTGGTCAATCAGGCAGCAATTAGTCCAATTTATAGTAGCTGCTGTTAATAAACTCACCAGACACAGTCAGTGTAACAGGATCACTGTGTTAATAAACTCACCAGACACAGTCAGTGTAACAGGATCACTGTGTTAATAAACTCACCAGACACAGTCAGTGTAACAGGATCACTGTGTTAATAAACTCACCAGACACAGTCAGTGTAACAGGATCACTGTGTTAATAAACTCACCAGACACAGTCAGTGTAACAGGATCACTGTGTTAATAAACTCACCAGACACAGTCAGTGTAACAGGATCACTGTGTTAATAAACTCACCAGACACAGTCAGTGTAACAGGATCACTGTGTTAATAAACTCACCAGACACAGCCAGTGTAACAGGATCACTGTGTTAATAAACTCACCAGACACAGTCAGTGTAACAGGATCACTGTGTTAATAAACTCACCAAACACAGTTAGTGTCACAGGATCACTGTGTTAATAAACTCACCAGACACAGTTACTGTCACAGGATCACTGTGTTAATAAACTCACCAGACACAGTTACTGTCACAGGATCACTGTGTTAATAAACTCACCAGACACAGTTACTGTCACAGGATCACTGTGTTAATAAACTCACCAGACACAGTTACTGTCACAGGATCACTGTGTTAATAAACTCACCAGACACAGTCAGTGTAACAGGATCACTGTGTTAATAAACTCACCAGACACAGTTACTGTCACAGGATCACTGTGTTAATAAACTCACCAGACACAGTTACTGTCACAGGATCACTGTGTTAATAAACTCACCAGACACAGTCAGTGTAACAGGATCACTGTGTTAATAAACTCACCAGACACAGTTAATGTCACAGGATCACTGTGTTAATAAACTCACCAGACACAGTTACTGTCACAGGATCACTGTGTTAATAAACTCACCAGACACAGTTACTGTCACAGGATCACTGTGTTAATAAACTCACCAGACACAGTCAATGTAACAGGATCACTGTGTTAATAAACTCACCAGACACAGTTACTGTCACAGGATCACTGAGTTAATAAACTCACCAGACACAGTTACTGTCACAGGATCACTATGTTAATAAACTCACCAGACACAGTTACTGTCACAGGATCACTGTGTTAATAAACTCACCAGACACAGTTACTGACACAGGATTACAGAGCTGAGAGGAACTTGATCGACTTTTTCTTTGTCCTCGACAGCAGTACTGGCCCTGGTCAGATACAGCGGCTGCAGTGATTGTGTAGCTGTCACCAGTTATACTGCGGCCAGCAGTCTGGAGCACTGGAGTGTCCTCACTGTCTTTGTACCAGAGATATTTCCAGCCAGCAGAACCCCCCTCAACCCCACACCTCAGAGTGACTGTCTCCCCAGTGAATATCTCTGGGAATGGAGGCTCCAGGGTGAGTGTAGACTGGGGCAGCTCTGTAGAAACAGAGAAGATGACAGAATTAGGATCTCTATTGCAGAGAGAGAGAGAGAGACAGAGAGAGAGAGAGAGAGAGAGAGAGAGAGAGAGAGAGAGAGAGAGAGAGATACTGTTAGTGTGCAGTATCAATGGAGTCACCAGCATATAACATTTCAACAGAAGGGTGAAATTACCGACACATATAAAAATATAAATTGGTAGAAATGCTGATTATAGTCTGTAAATATATGAAATATTCTCATATTTCAATTAATTGTAGCTGAACTGCAGTATCAATGCAGTGGCAATGGAGACACCACCAGGAGGCAGCACTGCACTCAGTACTCTGCGTGGGATTCATTTTTTAAATATATAATATGACAGATTCGGATTTCAATGTGCATTTCTGTCATTTCTGACTGAAGCAGACAACAAATGAATACTAACCAGTGTTTTTAACCCTGTCTTCTTATTACTTTTACTGACATTATCACATGTCCCTCTTTTATTGTGATGGGATGTTTGGCTCCTCCTCTGTTTTTTACATTAATGTGAGTTCAACCACACCACATGAAGTACAGGGAGCAGCAGAAACATTATCTGTCGTGATGTCTTTGAAATATCTGCATGTTCCAAACTGAAGTCTAAGAGACTAGAAACAATACAAGCTCTTCTACAAAAGAACATGAGAAAATCACTGCCTGTCTGGTCACTGGAAACCCTAACAAAGCCTCTAGGGCTACAGGGAACTCAGCCTGCAAGAGGAAACCCCTGAGTTTAAGTGAGTGGTAATTAATTGTTACTCTGAGTACCAGGTGTATATAAGCTCTCATTTGTTCTCAAACAGGGTGGGGTGTGGAGGAGTGTTTGTAAGAGATTGCGGAGTATAGAGTATGGAGTATAAAGTATGGAGTATGGAGTATGGAGTATAGAGTATAGAGTATAGAGTGCGGAGTGCAGAGCGAGGAGCGTGGAGAGCGGATGTGGAGTGTGGATGTGGAGTGCGGAGTGTGGATGTCGAGTGCGGAGCATGGAGTGCGGAAGTGGAGTGTGGATTGTGGATTTGGAGTGCGGAGTGTGGATGTGGAGTGCGGAGTGTGGAGTGTGGATTTGGAGTGCAGAGTGTGGATGTGGAGTGCGGAGTGTGGATGTGGAGTGTGGATGTGGAGTGCGGAGTGTGGTTCGCGGAGCGTGGAGTGTGGATTTGGAGAGCGGAGTGTGGATGTGGAGTACGGGGTGTGGATGTGGAGTTTGGAGTGCGGAGTGTGGATGTGGAGTGTGGATGTGGAGTGCGGAGTGTGGATGTGGAGTGCGGAGTGTGGATGTGGAGTATGGAGTATAGAGTATAGAGTGCGGAGTATGGAGCGTGGAGTGTGGATGTGGAGTGTGGATTTGGAGTGCGGAGTATGGATGTGGAGTGTGGATGTGGAGTGCGGAGTGTGGAGCGCGGAGTGTGGATTTGGAGTGCGGAGTGTGAATGTGGAGTGTGGATATGGAGTGTGGATGTGGAGTGTGGATGTGGAGTACGGGGTGTGGATGTGGAGTTTGGAGTGCGGAGCGTGGAGTGTGGATGTGGAGTGTGCAGTGTGGAGTGTGGATGTGGAGTGCGGAGTGTGGTGTGGATGTGGAGTGCGGAGTGTGGATGTGGAGTGTGGATGTGGAGTGGGGAGTGTGGATGTGGAGTGCGGATGTGGAGTGCGGAGTGTGGATGTGGAGTGCGGAGTGTGGATGTGGACTGTGGAGTGCGGATGTGGAGTGTGGAGTATGGGAGTGGAGAGTGTATGTGGAGTGTGGAGTGCAGAGTGTGCATGTGGAGTGCGGAGTGTGGAGTGCAGAGTGCGGTGTGTGGAGTGTGGATGTGGAGTGCAGAGTGTGGATGTGGAGTGTGGAGTACGTAGTGCGGATGTGGAGTGTGGAGTGTGGATGTGGCATGCTGATGTGGAGTGTGGATGTGGAGTGCGGAGTGTGGATGTGGAGTGCGGAGTGTGGATGTGGAGTGTGGATGTAGAGTGTGGATGTGGAGTGCGGAGTGTGGTGTGGATGTGGAGTGTGGAGTATGGAGTGCGGAGTGTGGATGTGGAGTGTGGATGTGGAGTGCGGAGTGTGCATGTGGAGTGTGGAGTGCAGAGTGTGGAGTGCGGAGTGTGGATGTGGAGTGCAGAGTGTGGATGTGGAGTACGTAGTGCGGATGTGGAATGTGGAGTGTGGATGTGGAGTGCAGATGTGGAGTGTGGAGTGTGGAGTGTGGAGTGCGGAGTGCGGAGTGTGGATGTGGAGTGTGGATGTGGAGTGCGGGATGTGGAGTGCGGATGTGGAGTGCGGAGTGTGGATGTGGAGTGCGGATGTGGAGTGTAGATGTGGAGTGTGGATGTGGAGTGCGGAGCGTGGAGTGCGGAAGTGGAGTGTGGATTTGGAGTGCGGAGTGTGGATGTGGAGTGCGGAATGTGGATGTGGAGTGTGGATTTGGAGTGCAGAGTGTGGATGTGGAGTGCGGAGTGTGGATTTGGAGTGCGGAGTATGGATGTGGAGTGTGGATGTGGAGTGCGGAGTGTGGTTCGCGGACCGTGGAGTGTGGATTTGGAGTGCGGAGTGTGGATGTGGAGTGCGGGGTGTGGATGTGGAGTTTGGAGTGTGGATGTGGAGTGTGTAGTGTGGAGTTTGGAGTGTGCAGTGTGGATGTGGAGTGCGGAGTGTGGATGTGGAGTGCGGAGTGTGGATGTGGAGTATGGAGTATAGAGTATAGAGCGCGAGGCATGGAGCGTGGAGTGTGGATGTGGAGTGTGGATTTGGAGTGCGGAGTATGGATGTGGAGTATGGAGTGTGGATGTGGAGTGCGGAGTGTGGAGCGCGGAGCGTGGAGTGTGGATTTGGAGTGCGGTGTGTGAATGTGGAGTGTGGATGTGGAGTGTGGAGTGTGGATGTGGAGTACGGGGTGTGGATGTGGAGTTTGGAGTGCGGAGCGTGGATGTGGAGTGTGCAGTGTGGATGTGGAGTGTGGAGTGCAGAGTGTGGATGTGGAGTGCGGAGTGTGGATGTGGAGTGTGGATGTGGAGTGCGGAGTGTGGTGTAGATGTGGAGTGCGGAGTGTGGATGTGCAGTGTGGATGTGGAGTGTGGAGTGTGGATGTGGAGTGCGGAGTGTGGTGTGGATGTGGAGTGCGGAGTGTGGATGTGGAGTGTGGATGTGGAGTGCGGAGTGTGGAGTGTGGATGTGGAGTGTGGATGTGGAATGCGGAGTGTGGTGTGGATGTGGAGTGCGGAGTGTGGATGTGGACTGTGGAGTGCGGATGTGGAGTGTGGAGTATGTAGTGCGGAGTGTGGAGTGTGCATGTCGAGTATGTAGTGCGGAGTGTGGAGTGTGCATGTGGAGTGTGGAGTGTGGAGTGCAGAGTGCGGTGTGTGGAGTGTGGATGTGGAGTGCAGAGTGTGGATGTGGAGTGTGGAGTACGTAGTGTGGATGTGGAGTGTGGAGTGTGGATGTGGCATGTGGATGTGGAGTGTGGATGTGGAGTGCGGAGTGTGGTGTGGATGTGGAGTGCGTGTGTAGTGTGGATGTGGAGTGTGGTGTGGAGTGTGGATGTGGAGTGTGGATGTGGAGTGTGGAGTGCAGATGTGGAGTGTGGAGTGTGGATGTGGAGTGTGGATGTGGAGTGCGGAGTGTGGATGTGGAGTGTGGTGTGGATGTGGAGTGCGGAGTGTGGATGTGGAGTGTGGAGTGTGGATGTGGAGTGTGGATGTGGAGTGCAGAGTGTGGATGTGGAGTGTGGTGTGGATGTGGAGTGCGGAGTGTGGATGTGGAGTGTGGAGTGCAGATGTGGAGTGTGGAGTGTGGATGTGGAGTGTGCATGTGGAGTGCGGAGTGCAGAGTGTGGAGTGCGGAGTGTGGATGTGGAGTGTGGAGTACGTAGTGCGGATGTGGAGTGTGGAGTGTGGATGTGGCGTGCGGATGTGGAGTGTGGAGTGTGGAGTGCGGAGCGCGGAGTGTGGAGCGCGGATGTGGAGTGCGTAGTGTGGATGTGGAGTATGGATGTGGAGTGCGGAGTGTGGATGTGGAGTGTGGATGTGGAGTGCGGATGTGGAGTGTGGATGTGGAGTGTGGATGTGGAGTGTGGAGTGTGGATGTGGAGTGTGGAGTATGGAGTGTGGCGTGTGGAGTGTGGAGTGTGGAGTATGGAGTGCGGAGTATAGAGGCTCCTTAGAGAGACAGAGGCAGTGCTGGAGTATAGAGGCTCTTTAGAGAGACAGAGGCAGTGCTGGAGTATAGAGGCTCCTTATCGTTTTGTCTGTAAAGGTAACACTAGATGTTTCAGTCAAGACAGGAACAAGCAATAAACACACCATTGAAACATCCCACAGCTTCCTGCCCCCTCCCCTCCCTAGGTTCTAAACCTTTAGATACGTCTGCATTGATAATCTGATAATGTAGCAAAATCACTTACAAGTGTGTTAGTCATGATTTTAAGTCCCACTCTCAAATCATTAAATACTTTTTTTTTTTTTTTTGGTATTGAAAATTGAGCAATGAAATTTTTATTTTTAAAACATTTACTGTAAATAGATATGCTTTGTCATGGTGTTCTATATAACATCACTGTTCTATATAACATCACACAGTGTGGGAGAGTGGTACATGGGGAGTATATCAGTCTGCATTAGAAGGATCATTTTCCCATGATTTATGCCATTGATGTCTGGGGACTGTAATGTGGTGCAATTAATCATTGATAGTTGTTAATAAGCTGAATATTTAAACCTCGAGTGAACAGAGGTCAACAAATGAGTTAGGAGTTGCTACATATGCTGGATAAATCAATCAATCAATCAATCAATCAATCTGTGTGTACTTAAAGGGATTGTTTTGATAAATTGTGTGTGAAGCTGTCCCATACTGACAGGGAGGGAAGACAAGCGAGGCAGGATTTTGTTTTGTTTGTTCACTCTTCCTGGAATTGTTTAATAAAACTTTGCTTTGATTTTTTTTCGAATCGTATTGTTCTTTTGTCATTTCCACACTGTCAGCCACGCTCCACAATCGCTACAAGTGCAAAACAGACAGGAATATTTACAGCAGCTGACAAACAGGTACACAAGAGAATCCGAAAGAAATGAGACTGATACTGAGATTAGGATAACGAGTGATCATAATGGAGGCCCGTCTTATAATTGCTAGCAGTTGCAAACAGGAGTAAGAAAATACATTTTTCTTGTACTTATTTACAGCAGGGAACACTGAAGTCCATTAAGATCTCTGAAAGAGAAGACTGAACTCACCTCTCACAGTCAGTGACACAGAACCACTCCTTTTCTTCAGCCCCGTCCCTGCTGCCTCCACCTCACACTGGTACCTCCCTGTGTCTCTCAGCCCTGCCGCTGGGATTGAGTGCTGATCCTGTGATCCAGCTCCTCTCACAGTCCCATTGTCTTTGCTATAGCGGTACTGCAGCTGTGTGCTCTGTTTATTTATGTGAGCCCCACACTGCAGAGTCACAGCTGGCTGCTATCTTTCTTACAGGCTCAGTTCAGTCACTCACCTGAAACTTGTATCTTCACACCTTCACTGTATTGTGAGTAAGACGTGTTCCTGCCCCGTCCAGCTCCACACCAGTACTCTCCACTGTGGGACAGAGCAGCAGCACTGATTGTGTATCCGGCTCCAGTTCCACTGCTGCTGTCAGTCTGGTGCACTGGAGCTCCCTGCCTGTCTGTGTACCAGAGATATCTCCAGCCACCAGAGCCCCCCTCAACCACACAGCTCAGGGTGACCGTGTCTCCTTCAGATATCTCTCCTGCAGGCTCCCGGGTCAGTGCAGGCTTTGGCTTGCCAGCTAAAATGGAGGAGACAACATTAGCGGAGTGCACATCTCCCTCCTTCATTCAAAGAAAAACTTTACCCACTGTAATTGTGCATTTAAAACCGCTTGTTATTATGTATCTAGTGTAGCTACTTTACATGTACTGTAGCTACTTAAAGGTTATTATCTTCCCTGTCAGTGAAGCATCATTTTTATGTGTTTAAACATCAGACAACTTTATTATGAAATTATTATAATGCTGCCTTATAAAGCTAGGGTAATACAACGTGTATTGCCTTATTCATAGCTCTTCTAAATGTAATAGTCTGTTTATTTTAATTTAGTATGAACTGATTACTGTATTTTGACAGTGGTTTTGGAGGAAACTGTCAGCGACACAGAATCCAAGTTTCAATGTCTCAATTTATTAGCAGAGACAAGCGACTGCAGCACGACTGCCTTCTTATTCTTAAAGTAGATTTGCTTAAAAAAGTTATTTACAGTTTTCAAAAAAAATTATGCAAACTCTAGCTGTGTAATAATAATTTGCAACAATGTTGGATTCTTACTTGTGCAATGTCATGTGAGCTCTAGATATGAACAGAATAACATCCATCTCAGTGTTAAATTACACTTTATAAGCAGAATAACATCCATCTCAGTGTTAAATTACATTTTATAAACAGAATAAAATGCATCTCAGTGTTAAATTACACTTTATAAACAGAATAACATGCATCTCAGTGTTAAATTACACTTTATAAACAGAATAACATGGATCTCAGTGTTAAATTACACTTTATAAACAGAATAACATGCATCTCAGTGTTAAATTACACTTTATAAACAGAATAACATGCATCTCAGTGTTAAATTACACTTTATAAACAGAATAACATGGATCTCAGTGTTAAATTACACTTTATAAACAGAATAACATGCATCTCAGTGTTAAATTACATTTTATAAATGGATTTCTGCTGTATGTATTTGGACCCTGTGTCACAGAAACAAATTGATAAAAATGGCAGATTTGCACAGGGTACTCCAGCATACTGTGTCATATGCAACAATATAAGAGTGACATACAGCTAGACAGATATATGGACAGACAGCCCCATATATCCCCAGAAGCCCATATTCTTAATATCTTCTGCTAAATAAGGTTAATACCACCTTATCCCTGACAATTGGATAAGTGTTTCTCCAGATCTATGGATAAAAGCAGATGAGCGCTTCCACTGTCACCCCTTCACAGAGGATTGCATCACCAGCGAGGTTAATGACTGACACAGCATCACAGGAACTGATACCTCATGAACACAAGCATTACAAAGGGATCCACACTGCTGACTGTCAGTGTTTGCAGACACTGCAGCTGTGCTGGGGAGGCTGTCATACACATTGTGTTCTTATATCTGGAGAGCCGCTCATCCAGCTGTCATGAAGCTTGGTGTAAACATTATTTATCTGAAGTTATTGAGCCTATCAGATTCTTGAGATATAGAGGCGGGGCGTCTGTCTGTCTGTCCGTCCGTCCCTCTGTATGTCACTCTTACATTGTTACATATATCTGGAGAACCAGCTCTCTAGCTGTCATGAAACTTGCTATTACCATTGTTTAGTTCAGGTCACTGAGAATATCAGACCCTGGATATTTAAGGAGTGTCTGTCTGTCCCTGCATCCATCCACCTGTGTGGTTCATTTCTACAGATCCCTGTTCCTTTGTGGTGAAGGAGAGCTAAGGGTGGGTTTTGTTTGGTTCATTTCTACAGACCCCTGTTCCTTTGTGGTGATGGAGAGCTAAGGGTGGGTTTTGTTTGGTTAATTTCTACAGACCCCTGTTCCTTTGTGGTGATGGAGAGCTAAGGGTGAGTTTTGTTTGGTTCATTTCTACAGATCCCTGTTCCTTTGTGGTGATGGAGAGCTAAGGGTGAGTTTTGTTGCACACACCCTTTAAGTGCTAAACCATGCTTTTAAAATCAATTTTCATATCTTTAATTAGCTTTATTAAAATAATTACTAGAACATTGTGAATAATTACTACAAATGACTTGAATCTACTGGAATTACTTTTATTTACTTGTCATAATAAAAAGTAATTATAACAGCCTTTACTAGGAATTACTGAAAACCTTTAAAAAAATTACTTAAATATCCTGAATTACTGAGTAAAATATATATATTTGATGACTTTCAATTATTTCAAATGACGATAAATGACTTCAAGTCTACAAAGTCGTCCTCTTCAAGTTGATATTCTACTAATGACTTGTTTGACCCATTGCAGGCTCTACTTGTGTTTTGAGTGAAAATAATTCATGAGGAATCTCTCTCAATATGATTATGGTCTTGAACACAAACATATAAAGTGGAGGTCTGTGGTCAAGCGGGCAGCAATTAGTCCAATTTATAGTAGCTGCTGTTAATAAACTCACCAGACACAGTTACTGACACAGGATCACTGTGTTAATAAACTCACCAGACACAGTTACTGTCACAGGATCACTGTGTTAATAAACTCACCAGACACAGTCAGTGTAACAGGATCACTGTGTTAATAAACTCACCAGACACAGTTACTGACACAGGATCACTGTGTTAATAAACTCACCAGACACAGTTACTGTCACAGGATCACTGTGTTAATAAACTCACCAGACACAGTCAGTGTAACAGGATCACTGTGTTAATAAACTCACCAGACACAGTTACTGTCACAGGATCACTGTGTTAATAAACTCACCAGACACAGTTACTGTCACAGGATCACTGTGTTAATAAACTCACCAGACACAGTCAGTGTAACAGGATCACTGTGTTAATAAACTCACCAGACACAGTTACTGTCACAGGATCACTGTGTTAATAAACTCACCAGACACAGTTACTGTCACAGGATCACTGTGTTAATAAACTCACCAGACATAGTTACTGTCACAGGATCACTGTGTTAATAAACTCACCAGACACAGTTACTGTCACTTCATCACTGAGGTGTGAGTAGAGTGGCTGATCTCCTCTTTGTCCTCGACAGCAGTACTGGCCCTGGTCAGATACAGCAGCAGTGATTGTGTAGCTGTCACCAGTTATACTGCAGCCAGCAGTCTGCAGCACTGGAGTGTCCTCACTGTCTTTGTACCAGAGATATTTCCAGCCAGCAGAACCCCCCTCAACCCCACACCTCAGAGTGACTGTCTCCCCGGTGAATATCTCTGGGAATGGAGGCTCCAGGGTGAGTGTAGTCTGGGGCAGCTCTGTAGAAACAGAGAAGATGACAGAATTAGGATCTCTATTGCAGAGAGAGAGAGAGAGAGAGAGAGAGAGAGAGAGAGAGAGAGAGAGAGAGAGAGAGAGAGAGAGAGAGAGAGAGAGAGATACTGTTAGTGTGCAGTATCAATGGAGTCACCATCATATGACATTTCAACAGAGGGGTGAAATTACCGACACATATAAAAAATATACAGTAAAATGGTAGAAATGCTGATTATAGTCTGAAAATATATTAAATATTCTCATATTTCAATTCATTGTAGCTGAACTGCAGTATCAATGCAGTGGCAATGGAGCCACGACCAGGGGGCAGCACTGCACTCAGTACTCTGCGTGGGATTCATTTTTTAAATATAATATGACAGATTCGGATTTCAATGTGCATTTCTGACTGAAGTTGACAGCAAATGAATGCTAACCAGCGTTTTAACCCCATCTTCTTATTACTTTTACTGACATTATCACAGGTCCCTCTTTTATTGTGATGGGATGTTTGACTCCTCCTCTGTTTTTTACATTAATGTGAGTTCAACCACAACACATGAAGTACAGGAAGCAGCAGAAACATTATCTGTCGTGAAGTCTTTGAAATATCTGCATGTTCCAAACTGAAGTCTAAGAGACTAGGAACAATACAAGCTCTTCTACAAAAGAACATGAGAAAATCATTGCCAGTCTGGTCAATGGAAACCCTAACAAAGCCTCTAGGGCTACAGGGCACTCAGCCTGCAAGAGGAAACCCCTGAGTTTAAGTGAGTGGTAATTGATTGTTACTCTGAGTACCAGGTGTATATAAGCTCTCATTTGTTCTCAAACAGGGTGGGGTGTGGAGGAGAGTATGTAAGAAATTGCGGAGCGCGGAGCATGGTGCGTGGAGCGAAAGTAAGAAGCGTTATACTCGGGAAAGCTTTGGGGTGCTGGTTTGTTTATTTTGAAGTGTTTGTAGGGTTTTGTTTGACCTGTTTATTTGTTCCAGTCTTTTGATTTGGTTTGTTTGTAAATAATAAAAGTGTGCAGAGCGCACAGCTTGCAATTCCCTTGACCGCATGCCTCTTTGCCACACCCTCCTAATAAAGCAGGTGAATCTAATATGTGATTGTATTAAAGGCACTCCAGCAGCATATCACTGTGTTTTTACTGACATGTCAATGGTTCTGATTCACTGTTTTGCTGCTCCTGTGTGGCGTTTATAATTATGACTCATTATCACTCTAAATGATACTTTGCTGCTGCTTTGATTTTTAATATAATAATATTAACTCACATGACTTACATGTGTAGTATCTGTGTGTTTCTTGGGTATTCTGTTTCACACTGTGTGTGTCACAGTAAAGTGAACAGGTATGTATTCTATTTAAAACTATTTCATTTGGGCAGAATCTCTTATGTGGCATAATCTGGGGAAGGTGGGTTCAAGGGGTTCAATCATAACTCATGACAACTGTGACAGGCAGAGACCCTGCACACTGGGGAAGGCGGGTTCAAGGGGTTCAATCATAACTCATGACAACTGTGACAGGCAGAGACCCTGCACACTGGGGAAGGCGGGTTCAAGGGGTTCAATCATAACTCATGACAACTGTGACAGGCAGAGGCCCTGCACACTGGGGAAGGTGGGTTCAAGGGGTTCAATCATAACTCATGACAACTGTGACAGGCAGAGGCCCTGCACACTGGGGAAGGCGGGTTCAAGGGGTTCATCATAACTCATGACAACTGTGACAGGCAGAGACCCTGCACACTGGGGAAGGCGGGTTCAAGGGGTTCACTGTTTTATTAATGTAATTAGGGACACCTGTCTGCAGGTAAGGCAGGTGTATATTAGGAGGTCAAAAGGTGGGTCTCTTGTCTGTGTGAAGGCTAAGGCCTGGGGAGAGAGACCTGTGTGGGAATCTGAAGAGAAGGCACTGTGTTTAATGCTTGTAAAGTACAGGTGTTTTGTTGCTTGTAAACCGCTTAGTAGTCCAGTTGAGTAGTTAGGACTTGCAAAGTTTAATAAGCACTCTTTGGTGTGGCCTCTTTCTGCTTTATTACAGCTTCTACAGTACTCAGTGTGAGATTGCAGTTCTTAAAAGGCATCCAAACATTCTATCTCCAACAGTGTTCTATCACTCAATATTATAATGGCGATAGCAGGGTTGTGCAGGTTTGTGAAAATCAAACTCAAAAACAACTCAAACGGCTAAGTGTGTAAACACCATATTGGACAGACGGGTAGTACTCATTGACAAGGAGTGCCTTTTTTGGAACTGAAAGAATGTATAAAGTATTTAGCGAGTCATTTTAATATTTATTTGTGCATGCATGGTTTATTTCTTGCTAACTCGAACGTTACGCCTGTGCAGTTGGGCTCCACCACGAAGAGTAAGTTAGGGGGGATTCTTCAGTTTAATCATCCTCGTGGGTCATTTCATTTTAATTCCTTAGGTCCCTTATGTCTTGTGGTTCTTGTGAATCCTGACTTTCTCTTTTTAAATTTAAACAACTTTTTTTTAAATGCTTTTTTTAAATCTTTAGCTAAATCCCGGATGCAGTACCATGATTGACAGCGCTATGAACAATTGGGACTCTACAAGTTGATGTTGCAACGAATGAAATTGTACCTCTTAAATATTTACAGCCAAGATATCACTCGGTATATAGTTTATATGTATAACATAAACTAACAACAAAAAAACATAAGCATATATATATATATATATATATATATATATATATATATATATATATATATATATATATATATTGTGTATGATAACGTATTACAAACACTAATGTGCATGATAATTAATAACAAATGCTTCAGGGTTTGTTTCCGAACACAAAAATCATGTAATAAATTGCTCTCAAACAATTATAGATTTGCAGCATTTGACTGATCATTTATGTTCAGATCCCTCGTTCCGTGTGAACTGTGACACGTAATACATACAGTATAGTTGTGTATGAGGCGCTGTTCAGGAAAGAAATCATTCATTCAATGGTCATTCATATTGGTTCAGTGGCATATGTATTGGTTTATTGTAGGATATGTATTGGTTTAATGTGGCATGCGTATTGGTTTACTGTGGGATATCTATTGGTCCAGTGGCATAGGTATTGGTTAGCTGGCATATCTATTGGTTTACTGTGACATATGTATTGGTTCGCTGGCATCGGTTCTCTCACACATGCATTGGTTTGCTGGCGCATGTATCAGAAAATAATTCTAAGCAGGCACAATTTAGACAGCCTCTGGTCCTGCTTTATTAGCACAATTTTACCTTTGTGTTATTTATGTACTGTTTTCCTGTGGGACATTATGTAAAACTGAAATAAATATTTGAAATTGATTAAAAGACACCGAGATTTTTTTCTTTTTTAAATATTATTTTCCTCAGGCAAACACATAGGCACTTCACGTTCGCTGCCGGCTAATGCAGCATGGCAGCAGAGAAGATCTCAAATAATATAAACTGAACAAAGACTTTTTCAAACTTTAGCCAATACAGTTATTATTATTAGTGTAGCGATCCGTGTATTGTGTCTGCGTACTGTATTCCCTCTTGTTTCTACTGTCTGTTAATGCCGCTGTATTGTGTTCCTCTCCCCCCCGTCTGTATTACCTGTAGCTGCGGGGTCGCTCTGTCTCTGGCTGTGCGAGCTGTCCCTGTCATTGGCTGTTTGTTGTATGTGCCCATTGGTCCTGGTGTGCGGCTGGGGACCAATGGGATAGCTGTTCGCTCTGGCACCCGATTAGAATAAAGGGGCGGGGCTAAGGTATAAAAGGGGGCGTTGCACGCTCATTGGGGTTGGTGCAGAGCAAGTGGCTAGAGCAGTGGGCTCGGAAAGAGATTCATCAATAAAGCGTTGAACTTGGAAACGGCGTGTTGTCTTCTATCCTGCACACTGTGTGAAACGCTAAATTATCTTCATTATTATTATTATAACGTGCATATGCCAGAAACCAATATATATGCAACAGTAAACCAATACATATGCTACAGTAAACCAATAGACATGCCTACGAACAAATACATATGCCACTGAACCAATACATATGCCACAGTCAGTGGTGTGCCGTGACAAAATGGACTGGGGTAGCAGAGTCGTCGCAACCCCCTCCCCTCCTTTTTAAGTGGTAGCTACCTGTAAGCCACAGATACCTTTCATAATTTGAATGAAAGTGCCGAGTATATCATCCCTTCCTGTGTCAGCTTGGGGATCTGTGGTGTACTATATCTCCCTTTTTTTTAACAATCTCCAATTGTTCAGCGAAAGTTCTCCTTGAAAAAGGATTCGTAACCAAATCGACTATGATGTCTCCGTTCTCACATTATTTATGTTTTATTTTAGTGTAAAATAAAATTCGAAATAATTGGATGTTGTTAAGGTATTTGTATTTATCAATGTATATTTATAAGCAATATCGTGCGAAATTCAGCTATCCTAACTGCAGTGCTAACCAAGGAATATTCATGTTTTGGGGTTGCTCACTAATGATTGGTTAGCTGTCACAGAGCTTTGACTTTCCCATTGGTTGCTAAAGCAGGCCTTCAAGTGAGGCAAAGAAAACCCTGGAAGATGTATGGCCCGCCTCCGCTCACTCCTGACTGGTCACCTGTCTTAAAAAAAAAGGACATTCTTCGACTCGCCTATTGGTTAAACTCACTCAAGACCTTCAGCTGAAACAGAGAATACCCTCAACTGTTTTTTTTTCTAGCGTTTTAGAATTATGCGGGGGAAATGCAGATCTCTTATTGGCTGATCACATCCCCTTCAGGAAACCCCTAGACTCTTAAAAAAAAAAAAAAAAAAAAAAAAAAAAAACCCTCTAGTAAGCCCTGTAAGTCATCTTGGATAAAGGCGTCAGACAAATGAACAAATAATAATTAGAGTAGTATGTTTCATAGTATAAGCAAGCACACTGTATGCAAGTGAGTGAGGCAACGTAATGTCATTTGACTGATGGTTTACTTTGTTTATTTAGTAGACGACTTCATCCAAGGCGACTTACAGAGACTAGGGTGTGTGAACTATGCATCAGCTGCAGAGTCACTTACAATTACATCTCACCCGAAAAACAGAGCCCAAGGAGGTTAAGTGACTTGCTCAGGGTCACACAATGAGTCAGTGGCTGAGGTGGGATTTGAACCGGGGGCCTCCTAGTTACAAGCTCTTTTCTTTAACCACTGGACCACACAGTCTCCTATGGCAACCTACTTGGCACTGTCTGGTCAGCAGAGAATACCTTGAAGGTCCTGACGGCACGCCACTATCCCCAGTAAACCAATAGATATACCACTCAACCATGATGACTTTTTTTCCCCTGAACGGCGCCTCATAGTTGTGAACACAGGAGGAGAGCTGCATCTGAACAAAAAAAAAAAAAAAAAAAGTAAAGGCAGCGCTTCGTGTTTCTATTTGTTTTGTGTGTGATTTACCCCAGCGTTCTGTTTCCATGTTGAAATCCCTAGTTAAGGGAGTTACAGTATCTGGGAGATCCTGTTGTTCATGATTATTAGGCTGTTATCTTGTTTATATTAAGTAATGAAATGGTTGAATCGTTTGTATAGAAATGTGCCGTTCTCCTCCTGATGACGCTGTGACGGGAGCCCCGCCCCTAGCTATACGTGCGCTGGATTGTTATTTTTGATGTTTTTCATTGGTTTGTTTTGTAAGTATTGTATTGTGCTTGTTTATATGCGGGCGGACGAAACCCGTCCGCTATTTAGTATTGTTTGGTTTGGATCGGCAGGGAGGGGGTTAATTTCCTCCCTGCCAATATTTTCTTATCAATTTTTATATAAAGTTATTGTTTTAAACGTATTCCAGACCTGTGAGTGTGGCTGGAGCCTTAATTATGTAATTGTTAATTGGGCTCCAGCCACAATCTATCAAAGCAAAGAGAAATCCTTTGTCTTGGAGTAGGAGTATGTTCAGACGGACGGACAGACAGACAGACAAAGATGATTGCTACCTTTATTGTGAGACATACAAGTACACATTTTATGTTTGTTTTGGCCCTTGTGCTTGCTTGTTTGTACTTTGAAAATCTTTATTTCGTTACCTTATTTTATTTAATAAAATGCGAGCGCAGCAGTTGCAGTTTTGCCCCGTGAGCTCTTTTGTTTTGTTACTACTTCCTGGATTGACGTCACCTGCACCAGCCAGCCTGTCAGACGCCTTTGAATAAATGTACATTTTTAAACAAGGTATAAATATAAATATTGTCTGAAGTGAACCCACCTGCTGTACCAGTTAAGCAGTGTGTGCTGGGAAGCCTTGTCAGAACACGGGTCAGGTAAGGGCGCAGTTGTGACCTTACCTGAAAATTTCCGGTCATTTTCGGAATTGTTAGCTCTTATGTAAAGCATATTTTTTTGTGTTTAATAGATTAATAAACACATGATATTGCTTACAGTGTATAATTGGTCTGTGTTGCAGGCATTGCTCTGTATTCAGCTGTGTTAATAAACTCACCAGACACAGTTACTGTCACAGGATTACTGAACGGAGAGAAACGAGGTGGATCTCCTCTTTGTCCTCGACAGCAGTATTGGCCCTGGTCAGATACAGCAGCTGCAGTGATTGTGTAGCTGTCACCAGTTATACTGCGGCCAGAAGTCTGGAGCACTGGAGTGTCCTCACTGTCTTTGTAACAGAGATATTTCCAGCCAGCAGAACCCCCCTCAACCCCACACCTCAGAGTGACTGTCTCCCCGGTGAATATCTCTGGGAATGGAGGCTCCAGGGTGAGTGTAGTCTGGGGCAGCTCTGCAGAAACAGAGAAGATGACAGAATTAGAATCTCTATTGCAGAGAGAGAGAGAGATGCAGTGGCAATGGAGCCACCACAAGGAGGCAGCACTGCACCCAGTACTCTGTGAGGGATTTAATTTTTAAATATATAGTGTTGTGTGTGCAGTGTGCAGTTTGCTGTTCTGAGGTAAGAAGCTGAGAAACCCGATTGCAGCTAAAGCTGTGGACTTGGAGGATTGGAGCAGTGTGAGATGACTAGAGCAGTAGTTCAGGACCAGTGGAATTCCTACCTGGGAGCAGTGTGTTCATGAGCAGTGAGATCTATACCCCTTCCCTTTATACCTCTCTCCCTCTCTTTCACTCAAGCACTAGGCCTGGGTAGACTGGCTGCATTGGCATTAATGGATTTTACATGTCATGTTCTTTTAGAGTGTATCTCTTAGAGGCTGCATATTTAAAGGAGAAGTATTCAATTCTCAAACAACAGTCATAACAAAAATGTATTCCTAGACCTTGGTAATTAGTCACTCATAATCGCATAAGTGCCATGTCCTTGGAGCTACTTTCGTATGTATGTACGTTTATATATATATATATATATATATATATATATATATATATATATATATATATATATATATATAATGCTTGTGTGTATGTATATATTAGTCACTAATTCTAATAAGTGATTAGTTCAGTACTTCAGTAGTTGTGTTTTATTTATTGTATTGTTTTATATTTAGTTATCTGATGAAAGTCAATTGCCTGTTAAAGCTGGCCTTGTAGCCATAGTCATATTTAGGGGGTGGCAATTAAGGTTTTAAGTGGGATATACACTTGCATAAATCTAAGTACGAGACAACAGTTGTATTTGTATCGTGTAAGTGACTTGTTATTTCCCTATGAATACATGCATGATATTTTCTTATTATCTTGTTTTGAACTCTCACTTCCACTGACATTGTTGCTCCATTAACCGGGTTTCTAAAGGTGGTGCAGCAAACACACTCCCGAGGTTATTCCAGTGCAGAACCACCACGCTGCAATACTGCTCTTACAGAGCTGCTACTTGAAAACAGCAATGTGAGCAGCAACAATTCATACTGACTGGAGATCCAGAGACAGCTTTACTCAAATCAGCAAGCCGATCAGTAGCTTACAATACCCTCTCAGCCAATCCGAGTGCAGGATTATTCAACAGGGTCTGAATATTATCTAGAATGTAAATGACTTACTGGACACAGTTAAGGTGACAGCATTACTGCGCTCCTGTCTTGATGCAGACTCACACCAGTACACTCCATTGTGGTGATACTGAGCTTTACTGATTGTGCAGCTGTCCCCATATTTACTGCTGAATTTATCACTGCACCCTGCCTCTTCACGTCCATCTCTGTACTGTTTAAACCTCCAGTCAGCAGAGTCCACCTCACAGCTCAGGGTGAATGTCTCTCCTCTGAATATCTGTGCCCAGGTAGGCTGCAGGGTCAGGACAGCCTGAGGATGACCCTCTGAAACAGAGAACAGGATAGGATTAGGACACATTCCCCTACAATCAGTTAGGAGAGAGATTCCAGCCCCCAGCAGCATCTCTGCAGTAATACAGTAGGAATAGCAGCAGTGTGACTCATTGCAGGCTCTACTTGTGATACAGTAGGAATAGCAGCAGCGTGACCCATTGCAGGCCCTACTTGTG
Organism: Acipenser oxyrinchus oxyrinchus; assembly: GCA_030684275.1. NCBI lineage: Eukaryota > Metazoa > Chordata > Actinopteri > Acipenseriformes > Acipenseridae > Acipenser > Acipenser oxyrinchus. The sequence continues at coordinate 97,692 of JAGXEW010000367.1, forward strand.
ATACAGTAGGAATAGCAGCAGTGTGACCCATTGCAGGCTCTACTTGTGATACAGTAGGAATAGCAGCAGTGTGACCCATTGCAGGCTCTACTTGTGATACAGTAGGAATAGCAGCAGTGTGACCCATTGCAGGCTCTACTTGTGATACAGTAGGAATAGCAGCAGTGTGACCCATTGCAGGCTCTACTTGTGATACAGTAGGAATAGCAGCAGTGTGACCCATTGCAGGCTCTACTTGTGATACAGTAGGAATAGCAGCAGTGTGACCCATTGCAGGCTCTACTTGTGATACAGTAGGAATAGCAGCAGTGTGACCCATTGCAGGCTCTGCTTGTGTGTTTTGAGTGAAAGGTATTCATGAGGAATCTCTCTCAATATGATAATGGAGGGTCTGTGGTTAAAATCTCCAATCGGGCAGCAATTAGTCCAGTTTACTGTAGCAGGATTGTTCCTGTTAAACTTTTTTTTGTAAATATGTTTAATGATTCAGTAATCCTGTTTAAGTACAGATTAATAGACACATTATATTGCTTACAGTGTATAATGGGTCTGTATTAAGGGCATTGCTCTGTATTCAGCTGTGTTAATAAACTCACCAGACACAGTCAGTGTAACAGGATCACTGTGTTAATAAACTCACCAGACACAGTTACTGTCACAGGATCACTGTGTTAATAAACTCACCAGACACAGTTACTGTCACAGGATCACTGTGTTAATAAACTCACCAGACACAGTTACTGACACAGGATCACTGTGTTAATAAACTCACCAGACACAGTCAGTGTAACAGGATCACTGTGTTAATAAACTCACCAGACACAGTCAGTGTAACAGGATCACTGTGTTAATAAACTCACCAGACACAGTTACTGTCACAGGATCACTGTGTTAATAAACTCACCAGACACAGTCAATGTAACAGGATCACTGTGTTAATAAACTCACCAGACACAGTTACTGTCACTTCATCACTGAGCTGTGAGTAGAGTGGCTGATCTCCTCTTTGTCCTCGACAGCAGTACTGGCCCTGGTCAGATACAGCAGCTGCAGTGATTGTGTAGCTGTCACCAGTTATACTGCGGCCAGCAGTCTGGAGCACTGGAGTGTCCTCACTGTCTTTGTACCAGAGATATTTCCAGCCAGCAGAACCCCCCTCAACCCCACACCTCAGAGTGACTGTCTCACCGGTGAATATCTCTGGGAATGGAGGCTCCAGGGTGAGTGTAGTCTGGGGCAGCTCTGCAGAAACAGAGAAGATACAGAATTAGGATCTATATTGCAGAGAGAGAGAGAGAGAGAGAGAGAGAGAGAGAGAGAGAGAGAGAGATACTTTTAGTGTGAAGTATCAATGGTGTCACCAGCATATGACATTTCAACAGAAGGGTGAAATTATAGAAAATACAAATTGGTAGAAATGGTGATTATATTCTGTAAATATATTAAATATTCTCATATTTCAATTCATTGTAGCTGAACTGCAGTATCAAGTGGCAACTGAGTCACCAGCAGGGGATTGCATCACTCAGTACTCTGTGAGAGGGATTCATTTTTAAATATCTAATATGACAGACCACGGTCAATCCAGATTTCAATGTGCATTTCTGTCATTTCTGACTGAAGCAGACAACAAATGAATACTAACCAGCGTTTTAACCCCATCTTCTTATTACTTTTACTGACATTATCACAGGCCCCTCTTTTATTGTGATGGGATGTTTGGCTCTTCCCCTGTTTTTTACATTAATGTGAGTTCAACCACAACACATGAAGTACAGGAAGCAGCAGAAACATTATCTGTCGTGAAGTCTTTGAAATATCTGCATGTTCCAAACTGAAGTCTAAGAGACTAGAAACAATACAAGCTCTTCTACAAAAGAACATGAGAAAATCACTGCCTGTCTGGTCACTGGAAACCCTAACAATTGTTCTTACTCATTTAAACTGAGTTACATTCATTACTGTGTTGCTTCAAATTGATGTATTCATCAAGAAGCACCTATGGAGTTGAATTGGTCAGCAGTCAGCCAATGTAATATTCTCATCAAAGCATTCCAGCAATAACACATAGCCTCTAGGTGGAGCACAGGATGGCACTGTAATGGCCAGTGTTTGATGGAGTCATTTATTGTTTTATTTAACCAAGTTAAATTGTTATAGTGGACAGAAGAAAAGGAAAGCTGATTTCAGAAATGTGTTTTTATATATTATATATGTATAGATGATGAGGAAGCAGGATGAGAATCTTTACCAGTCTCTTCACTTTGTGACTGCATTGCCACAGCCTATTTTCAACACACACACCTAACATGAAAAGTGTCATTTCTCAAACGAGCTTCATGCTTTTCAACCATGAATTGTAAATCCTGTTTTTAAACTGTGTTCACATTGTAAACTGTTCTCTTACCTTCATACTGTCTGGAGCAGCTCACTACAGTCAGCACTGAAAAACACAAAAGAGACAGTCAGGGACTAGACCCTTCTAAAAGCACCACAGTCATGTTGCTGTTTCCAATGCTTTTACCATTGTTATACCATGCTCATCAGTTATAGGTGCCTGCCATACATACATGTAACATGTGGTAACATAGGGAGAAGTAAGAGCCAGCGTCATCTAGTGATCGGACACTTTTGATCAGGTTTCCTTCTCTTGTTTTGTTAGTAACACACTGCTGTGCACTACTTGGTGCTGGTGTATATAATAATATAAAGACACTCTAATCTAGCCTATATTAAATATGTATATGACAGGCAGCTCCTGAACTCATAGTCAAAGCACCTTAACACAGACTTACCAAATAATACAAACACAAGATTTGAGTCATTTCAATAAGAAACCTGTGAATGATTGTAAAGGTGAGGGAAGAGTAAAAACAAAGCAAGACAATGTCACCTAATAATAATCCTTCATTAACTTGCACACACGCATGGGGTTTAGTAAACTGACTGATCTGTAGCTGTAGTTCACACGCATGGGGTTTAGTAAACTGACTGATCTGTAGCTGTAGTTCACACGCATGGGGTTTAGTAAACTGACTGATCTGTAGCTGTAGTTCACACGCATGGGGTTTAGTAAACTGACTGATCTGTAGCTGTAGTTCACACGCATGGGGTTTAGTAAACTGACTGATCTGTAGCTGTAGTTCACACGCATGGGGTTTAGTAAACTGACTGATCTGTAGCTGTAGTTCACACGCATGGGGTTTAGTAAACTGACTGATCTGTAGCTGTAGTTCACACGCATGGGGTTTAGTAAACTGACTGATCTGTAGCTGTAGTTCACACGCATGGGGTTTAGTAAACTGACTGATCTGTAGCTGTAGTTCACACGCATGGGGTTTAGTAAACTGACTGATCTGTAGCTGTAGTTCACACGCATGGGGTTTAGTAAACTGACTGATCTGTAGCTGCAGTTCAGTATTCATACTGATTCCAGTGTTCATAGTGAAGAGAAGAAAGCAGACTTGAATTCAGTTCAATAATGGGTGTGATAAGTGTAACAGGGTGAAGGCTGGGTACAAAACATGAGCTCTATTTTCATAAAACTATTATAACCAAATTAAATCAATAAATACAGTAGAACATTTTCTAGCAGTATCAGAAATTGTAACATGTTGAAATGTCAAGCATTAACACTGACACAGTTTAGGGGGCAGTTATCATGTTGTGAATGCTGACAACAAACCAGTAAATGAAAGAAAGAAATGCTTGCCCTGAATAATTAGTTTGCTTTAACACTTTCAACAGGAAGTGTCAGTGAGCTGCTGTAGCTACAGTTCAGACCAGTTCAAAGGGCTTCTGAAACCACTGGCGGCGGAAGCTTTATACGATTGGGGGGGCGAAGCTTCCTCGGTGCTGTTTTTAGTGTTCACACCGAAACACAATTTGTGAGTTAATATTGAAAATAATTAAGGCCCTACATAAATCACAGTGAGATCTTCAAAAGATTCAGCTCAATTTCAACCAAAGCAGGAAAAATCGCAGAAATGTTGTTCTTGTGCTTTAATTATGAAAGTAATTAAAGGTAATTAATTAAAGGTAATTTAAAAAAGCCTTACAAACTGTGCTTCATTTTCTTATTTCATAAATGAAATGGCAGAAATGTGAAACAACTGGCATTCTTTTTAAATAGCAATTTTATATACATGCATAAGTAGAAATGTTTCTCAGTAAATCGCTCACAAAATATCAAGTCCAGAAACGTTGTAGAGAGGCAGGTGCATTTACAGTATTTCACAGTAAATAAAGTTGGAACACAAAAGTCCAGAGTCCAGACACACCTGTATATTTACAGTTTACAATTCAATTACAAACACAAATGCATGGTTTACAGCACTGAAAAACATACCTTTTATTAAACCATTGCAGACTTTCTCTTTGTTTGAATGCATGCTGTACTGCCTGTACAAGATCACGTGAGCATTCCATCGGGCTTTACAAGCATATTAACAAGAAGGACAGGACAATCCATCCCATGATTCAATACAGGCGCCATTACTGGAGCCCACTCAGAGGTGGAGGGTGATACAAAGCATTGGACAGACAACAGAAGAAACTGACTGTTCTACAACTTCTAATCTTGTAAGATAATTTAAAAACCAATCTATGACTATGTGACAGTTGAAATTGATTTTGTAATTCTGTCATGTTATATATATATATATATATATATATATATATATATATATATATATATATATATATATATATATATATGATTCTGCATGTTAATTACATTGATAACTCTTTATAGCGAGTATTTAAGAATCAACCTCTTAAAAAATGTAAAACATGTAAAAGAATAAAAGTATCGGCAACTTTTTCTTTTTAAATTAGCAGTTCAGTGAATGTTCGTGAAGGTGCAAAAGTTAAAAAAATGTAAAATTAAAGTTTTAGTAATAGCAGACTAGACGTGTTAGTGCTGATCGTGCTGTTTGTTCAGTAACGTGTTCACAGTGTGTTCATGAAGTTTATTCAGAGTAATCACTCTGCATCCAGCTGTTTGATTTCTACATCTTGTCATTCAAACCAGAGACAAGCTGCTATCCCAGGTGTAAGTAGTTTATTTAATTGAATTGATTACCTATATTTAGTTGAATTAGTATCACCTGCCTGTAATTTAGCAGGGAGGTATTTAAACAGGGTGAAATGTTTATTTAGGGTAGTCGCCAGTCTGTGAGAAGAGAGAGGCTGTCATATTAAAGAAACCTGTGTGCTTTTGTAACGGTAGTGTGGAAACCTTTGTGTTTGAAGAATTGTTTTAATCGGTAAACGGCTTAGCCGTCCCGTTTTAGTTAGGAATCAAAAGTAAAAAGTTTAGTTAGCGCTCCAAAACAGAGTTGGGTTTTTGTTTCTTTTATTTATCTTTGTTTGGTATTTCAAATAAAGGGCACAAACGCGCTGTGAAAATTAAAATTCCTGTGTGTGAGTCAGTCAATCGTGCTGAAAAAGAACCGGAAAGAGCAAGGAACTTTCGCAATATATATATATATATATATATATATATATATATATATATATATATATATATATATATATATATATACAGTACTGTGCAAAACTTTTAGGCAGGTGTGAAAAAATGCTGTAAAGTAAGAATGCTTTCAAAATAGACATGTTAATAGATTATATTTATCAATTAACTAAATGCAAAGTGAGTGAACAGAAGAAAAATCTAAATCAAATCCATATTTGGTGTGACAACCCTTTGCCTTCAAAACAGCATCAATTCTTCTAGATACAATTGCACAAAGTCAGGGATTTTGTAGGCATATAGTCAGGTGTATGATTAAACAATTATACCAAACAGGTGCTAATGATCATCAATTCAATATGTAGGTTGAAACACAATCATTAACTGAAAAAGAAACAGCTGTGTAGGAGGAATAAAACTGGGTGAGGAACAGCCAAACTCAGCTAACAAGGTGAGGTTGCTGAAGACAGTTTACTTTCAAAAGTCATACACCATGGCAAGACTGAGCACAGCAACAAGACACAAGGTAGTTATACTGCATCAGCAAGGTCTCTCCCAGGCAGAAATTTCAAGGCAGACAGGGGTTTCCAGATGTGCTGTCCAAGCTCTTTTGAAAAAGCACAAAGAAACGGGCAACGTTGAGGACCGTAGATGCAGTGGTCGGCCAAGGAAACTTACTGCAGCAGATGAAAGACACATCATGCTTACTTCCCTTCGCAATCGGAAGATGTCCAGCAGTGCCATCAGCTCAGAATTGGCAGAAAACTGTGGGACCCTGGTACACACATCTACTGTCCGGAGAAGTCTGGTCAGAAGTGGCCTTAATGGAAGACTTGCGGCCAAAAAGCCATACCTCTGACGTGGAAACAAGGCCAAGCGACTCAACTATGCACGAAAATACAGGGGTGCAGAAGTACAACTGGGGTGCAGAAAAATGGCAGCAGGTGCTCTGGACTGATGAGTCAGAATTTGAAATATTTGGCTGTAGCAGAAGGCAGTTTGTTCGCCAAAGGGCTGGAGAGCGTACACGAATGAGTGTCTGCAGGCAACGGTGAAGCATGGTGGAGGTTCCTTGCAAGTTTGGGGCTGCATTTCTGCAAATGGAGTTGGGGATTTGGTCAGAATTAATGGTCTCCTCAATGCTGAGAAGTACACGCAGATACTTATCCATCATGCAATACCATCAGAGAGGCATCTGATTGGCCCCAAATTTATTCTGCAGCTTGACAATGACCCCAAACATACAGCGAAAGTCATTAAGAACTATCTTCAGCGTAAAGAAGAACAAGGAGTCCTGGAAGTGATGGTATGGCCCCCAAAGAGCCCTGATCTCAACATCATCGAGTCTGTCTGGGATTACATGAAGAGAGAGAAGCAACTGAGGCTTCCTAAATCCACAGAGGAACTGTGGTTAGTTCTCCAAGATGTTTGGGCCAACCTACCTGCCGAGTTCCTTCAAAAACTGTGTGCAAGTGTACCTAGAAGAATTGATGCTTGATGCTGTTTTGAAGGCAAAGGGTGGTCACACCAAATATTGATTTGATTTAGATTTTTCTTCTGTTCACTCACTTTGCATTTAGTTAATTGATAAATATAATCTATTAACATGTCTATTTTTGAAAGCATTCTTACTTTACAGCATTTTTTCACACCTGCCTAAAACTTTTGCACAGTACTGTATATATAATTGAATGAAATACAAGGTTTTCAGGTTCCTATAATCGATCATACGTCGCAATCAATTTAGCAGTCTTAGAATCCTTGTACACACATGTGTTTTATTCTTTAGCATGCTTCCTTGTCCTATATCGTGTTAGGCTATACTTTTACCATGGACCATGCAGTACCACACTTACATTTCATTTACCATTGACTTGGTTTTCTACACTTTACTACATTTTTACCATGAAGCTACCATGAAGCACACACACAGTGCTCCTCGCTCCCCTGTGCTTTACCATGTGCTTCCCTGCTTCACCATGCATACAGTATGTTTCACAATACTCTATTTCATTTACCTGGCTTGCACACACTGCTTTTTCCGTGACATTTCAACAAGACACCACCTCAAAATAGATTTTAAATTACGATCGAGTCTTCAAACCCGGAAACCTTCAATCTGTCCCCAAACCAGATGGATAATCAGCAGAATGTTTAATAAAGCACCAGCAATAATACTTACATATCAGTGCAGCGAGTTCACAAGCCTGCATTCTGTCTCAAGATGTTTTCAAAGCTGAGCTCAGTGTAGGCACTTCACAGTTTTGAAGTTGTAAACATACAGGTTCCTCCCACTGTGCCTATTTATTAAATGACCGCAAATCTGTTTCTAATATGTCTGATAGAGCAAAGCCACATGATCTCATTTCAGGGAATATTTATTTTTACACTGAGCATCAAACAACTTCTTCATTATGGTTGCTGGAACACAAAAACACTTTACTCAAAAAACTGATTGTGAACCAATACACACACTCACACACACACACACACACACACACACACACACACACACACACACACACACACACACACACACACACACACACACACACACACACACACACACACACACACACACACACACACACACACACACACACACACACACACACACACACACACACACACACACACACACACACACACACACACACACACACACACACACACACACACACACACACACACACACACACACACACACACACACACACACACACACACACACACACACACACACACACACACACACACACACACACACACACACACACACACACACACACACACACACACACACACACACACACACACACACACACACACACACACACACACACACACACACACACACACACACACACACACACACACACACACACACACACACACACACACACACACACACACACACACACACACACACACACACACACACACACACACACACACACACACACACACACACACACACACACACACACACACACACACACACACACACACACACACACACACACACACACACACACACACACACACACACACACACACACACACACACACACACACACACACACACACACACACACACACACACACACACACACACACACACACACACACACACACACACACACACACACACACACACACACACACACACACACACACACACACACACACACACACACACACACACACACACACACACACACACACACTCACACACACACACACACACACACACAAATACACACACACACACACACACACACACACACACACACACACACACACACACACACACACACACATACACACACTCACACTCACACACAGACACACACAGAGACACACACACACACACACACAAATACACACACTCACACATAAGGTTTAGTTGTGTAATTGTTAAATGGTTTGAGTGAATAATTGTTTTATTAGTTATATAAGTGTGGCATATGGCCATATAGTGATTGAATGATTGATTGATTGATTGAACCCCTGGCCACTGCATTGCTATATAAGCACAAGGAATTGTGTGTTTGTTGTGCATAGTTATAGTCAGACCTATTAAAATGTGTAGTTATTGCTCTTTGGTGGAGCGAGGCTTTTGTTTGTTATCTTAAAGGACCAGTGGCCTATGTTTGTTTTATTGTAAACAAAGTGTGCAAACTCACTTAAAACTGGTGTTGTGTCTGTGTTTGCTATTCTCACCGCTGACCAGCCTTGACCATATGTATGTATATATGTAATGCTCTCTTATGTACTGTAGGCTAGTCACATGAAGGTAGCTACAATGTATCAGCATATAATTATCATTAACATTATTTAGTGGCAATATGTAACATATATAGTCAAGAGTTTTAGACAATGTTTCCTAGCAGTTAGGAAGCTGTCATTTTAAAATGAGAACATGAGCGCGAGCCCCTTCCTGTCTGCAGAGCAGCAGAGACCACTGAGCTGCTCCACAGCATTCAGTCCAGTGAAGGACTTTAGGGGCTGCGGTTGAGTGAGAGGAAGTGCTGGAGGATGAGCACACAGCAGGGTGCACAGGAAGTGATGGCAAGACATTAAACTGACACTTTAGATTATTATTTAGAGGAGATGTTAATGTTAAGGTCTTCAATCCCTGTGAACGGGGCAGGACATCCCTGGACAAGAGATGCTGCAACTCAGAGGATTCAGAAAGCTTGAACTCACACAGCTTTAGATGATGAATTCAATACTTCAGTGAGGTTCTTTAACAGCACTGCAGAAAAGTGTCTCACATGCAGAACTTCATCTCATGAGTTACAAGCTCGAGTTAAAGCTTTGTGAACAGGGCCCTTCAGCTAGACAAACCCTCACAGTGACACACTGTAACATAAACACTCACACTGCACCTGCTCTGTGGATGCATGGAGATGCACTATAAAGAAATCATTGAAATGCTATGTTAGTAGCATACTGTGTAAAATCAAAAGTCTTATCAGTATGATAAGATAAAAGCACCAGTATGACCTACATCCACTGAATGTGCACAATGTGAATGTGACAGATAGACATCTATTCATATTCTCGGATTCTGGTTCTCTCAATACACTAAAGAACACCCTCACCACGTTTTATTGTGGTGCTCATGAAGCTGCTGGGTTGGCATCACTGGAGGTTTTGAATCCAGAGAGCTGGGATAGCATGAGCAGTGGTAATGTGAGCTACCTGTGAGCTCCCCCACTCTGCCACTGGAACCATGTCTCACTGCCCAGCCAGTCTGTGACATCTCTTTTGGAGGCTGCCTGCAATGATGCACGAGGCAGGGGCAGCTTCAGGCTGGATTGAAGTGACTGTTTGTCCAGGGGGGCCCCCTCTGTCCCAGCAGGGAGTCTCCCTCAGAGGGGTGAGGCTCTACAGTGGCTGAGCCTTTGAGGAGGGGTGGCAAGAGCCTCCAGAGCAGAGACACACAGAACACCACACTTGTAGGTTTGCATTCAACAGGAGAATAGTTAGCGTGAAACCCTGCTTCAATGTAACCCTCAGATTTTCACATGAATTGTTTTTCATTACACCACAGCTTTATAACAGATCTTTGTTTAATTCTTTTCTAAGGAGCAGAGCAGACCCGGTCATCTAAAGATGATTGAGGGCATGTTTGGTATCAAGCTGCTCAGCTCAATCTCCCTTTCAGAATCCCCTCTTGGCAGTTTAACAAGGGGTGCAGGGCTGCATTCCACAATTCAGGCTCAATTTAAACCCTGCCTGCCTTCACTTCCTCTCTATAACCACAGACACTTATTTTCTTCTCAGAAATGAATGCAGAGCAGAGCTGACTGACCACTTCCCAGCAAAAAAGGAGAAGTGTGTTCTGTTTTTGAACTGACATCTGCAGTAAATAGACACTTAGTTTCTATTAGTATTACAAATAGTATCACAAATAGTACACTTTGTATCTATAACACAGATCTATCCAGAGATCAATCGCAGTAAACTCTGTATTTACACACACTCATCTGCAGTGAACAGCACTGTGAGGTACACTTTGTATCTATAATACAGATCTATCCAGAGATCAATCTACAGTAAACCCTGTATTTACACAGACTCATCTGCAGTGAACAGCACTGTGAGGTACACTTTGTATATATAATGCAGATCTATCTATATCTACAGTAAACTCTGTATTTACACACACTCATCTGCAGTGAACAGCACTGTGAGGTACACTTTGCATCTATAATACAGATCTATCCAGAGATCAATCTGCAGTAAACCCTGTATTTACACACACTCATCTGCAGTGAACAGCACTGTGAGGTACACTTTGCATCTATAATACAGATCTATCCAGAGATCAATCTACAGTAAACTCTGTATTTACACACACTCTTTACATGCACTTTTGCTGGACAAATTTAAATTACTGCAGCATCATAATATATTTAAAATTAAATTAAATTAAAAGGGGTTACACCTGACCACTAGGATTTAACTCTAGTCATTACCATTGCCGGCATGGAGATTACACACACAGAGCAATGAACTGGGTGAGGAGGTGATTTAACTCTAGTCATTACCATTGCAGGCATGGAGATTACACACACAGAGCAATGAACTGGGTGAGGAGGTGATTTAACTCTAGTCATTACCATTGCAGGCATGGAGATTACACACACAGAGCAATGAACTGGGTGAGGAGGTGATTTAACTCTAGTCATTACCATTGCAGACATGGAGATTACACACACACACAGAGCAATGAACTGGGTGAGGAGGTGATTTAACTCTAGTCATTACCATTGCAGGCATGGAGATTACACACACAGAGCAATGAACTGGGTGAGGAGGTGATTTAACTCTAGTCATTACCATTGCAGGCATGGAGATTACACACACAGAGCAATGAACTGGGTGAGGAGGTGATTTAACTCTAGTCATTACTATTGCAGGCATGGAGATTACACACACAGAGCAATGAACTGGGTGAGGAGGTGATTTAACTCTAGTCATTACTATTGCAGGCATGGAGATTACACACACAGAGCAATGAACTGGGTGAGGAGGTGATTTAACTCTAGTCATTACTATTGCAGGCATGGAGATTACACACACAGAGCAATGAACTGGGTGAGGAGGTGATTTAACTCTAGTCATTACCATTGCAGACATGGAGATTACACACACAGAGCGATGAACTGGCTGAGGAGGTGATTTAACTCTAGTCATTACCATTGCAGGCATGGAGATTACACACACAGAGCAATGAACTGGGTGAGGAGGTGATTTACAGAGGTTAAAGAAACAGGAAGATTCTTAGAAGTTACATTTTTTTGATGAGAGTTAATTATGTTTCACAAAACAACAAAGACTTTGTTTCGATCAGCCATCAGCTTATTTTACATTTTCCCATTAGTAGCAAAGTAGACTGAAAAGCTAAACACAAATGTTTGTGTACATTCACTTTATTATGCAGCAATTTAAACTAAGAATTAAAGAATGCTTTATATTGTGGAGCGCATTGTTTTTATGTGTGTATTGTATCACAAAAATATCAGTAATGCTGTTTGAAATATCTAGGTCCGCCCCTTTTTACTGAACTCATTCAAGGAGGAATGTACATTATCAACCAATGCAGGCTAAACTGTACAATGTAAAAGTTCAACAGTGTTTTGGAGTTGAACAGTGTTTTGGTGCCACCTACTGGATACATTGAAGTATTGCAGATTTGATGTTTGTAACTTTTGAAAGGCTACAACCTAACGCCACTCAAATAGAATATTGGTGTTATTAATAAAACCTGAGAGATGTGTCGTCATGTTTTAATAATAAACGCTTTCTGCAATGCACACATTCTGTAGGCTACTTATTCACCTTCACTCGTGTTGCTTCTCCTGAATGAATACACTTGGTACAGACCGGGGACAACAACTACAGACCCAAATACAGCTTTACCGAAAGTACTGTTGGGCGCAGTAATATAAATGCAGAGTATTGTATGAGAATATTTACCTTTGTTTCCAATCCTCGCAGTCATAAGCAGTTAAACTACTAAAACCTTTAAAAATACTGTAGCTGGACTGTTTAATACAAACCTCTCACTCTCTGACATATATGATCTGATTTCATTATTCATTCAATACATTTAGTTTATTAACCTGCTCTGTCACTCCACTGGGTAGTTATTCATATAATAAAAAGCATTTCATTCAAAGAGCTTTAGTTTTCTAACGACTCTCAGGTTTTTCTTGTGGAATGGGACGCTTTTTAATCACAATAAGACAATCACAAAAATCACAAAAGTATTGCTAATTCCCGTCCTCTTCTTCAGAGCGAGATGTTCAAACACTAACGCGATACCCCTGATAATGTTTTTAGAAGTATATTAGGTTAATTCAAGTTGAGCGCCGTTGTCACAAACAGATCCACAATGGCGTAGGCATGGGCGCAGTTTCATAGCTTTCTTTTCGCTAGTCTTGGAGGTTCAGTGCGTGTGAACTTGTTTTTGGTAAATACAGCACAGGGTCGCAGAAAGGTCATTCTTTACGAATAAACTTCCAGGCAGTAACCTCTGCTATGTTTACCACATGCTTTTATTTAGTGTCTCTTAAACTGTATGATTGTCTCCTATTCTTTATACAGGACAGTATTCCTCCCTGCTGTCCAGCGGCACAGATTTAGAATCTTCCTCAGACTGCGCTGCGAACTAAACCAGGCAACAGAGCCGCCTCCACAGCAGCAGAAGAGTCATCAGGCAATGAGACACGCCAAGGAGTGCGCTGCTCTGTGAGACTCGAGGGGCCGCATTATCAAAGCGTTTCCTCCAGGCTTTAATGAACTTCTATTGATTTTAAAAAGGACAAAACATCATGTTAATGTTACAACATGAAAAACTAAACACATTGAGAGTGCTGAAGAGGGCTTGAAATACAGTGTATTACTCAGCTGTTTGGTTCTAGTTTTGTAAAATGAACAGGTGGTTTACTCTTTAAAATAAATAGGAGTTAATTAAAGACTGGCGTAAAAGCTTTGAAAAGATGTCCTGAGGTGTCTTATTGTGATTAAAAAGCGACCCATTCCACAAGAAAAACCTGAGAGGCGTTAGAAAACTAAAGCTCTTTGAATGAAATGCTTTTTATTATATGAATAACTACCCAGTGGAGTGGCAGAGCAGGTTAATAAACTAAATGTATTGAATGAATAATGAAATCAGATAATATATGTCAGAGAGTGAGAGGTTTGTATTAAACAGTCCAGTTACAGTATTTTTAAAAGGGTTTTAGAAACTTTAACCTAAGAACTCATGTAAATGAATTAAAGTCACTATCTTTTGTATTGTTTTATTATTATAAAGATATCACCAGAAACCTTGTTCATCATTATACTGAATGAAAGCAGTGAAGGAGCAGTGTGGATCTGCACGCTGGGTAGAAGGGCATCACTGGTATGCAGAGCAGAGAAAGACCAGCAAAAGCAACAGGACCAGCTGGCATTGTAGATATATCAAATATGCCAGAGCAGTCATTTTAAATGCAGTTATCTGTTCATAAGCACAGCACCATGGCAACAGACATCGTGCAGCTCATGTTCAGCACTGACATGAAGGTGACATCATAAACAAAAGTGATGTCACAATGTCTCTGGCAGAATATTTAGCAGTGAATTTTAAGCAGAATCTTCATTGCAGAGATTTACTCCTGAGAGGTAAATTCACAGAGTTTCTGTTCACTATTTAGTTTGTATTTATTTATTTATTTATAGAGATCAAAGTAAGACCAAAATATATGCATTGTAATTAAAATGTGTATATTAAAAAGACAATTTCATTATATATATATATATATATATATATATATATATATATATATATATATATATATATATATATATATATATATATAAGCTTTATTAATAGTATCACTGGTATCTTTAAAATCCATTCTCTCATCTCTTATTAGCTTTTCCGAATTCCACTAAGAGCAGAACCTAGCTGTCGCTATTCCTTATCCAAAGCTGCCATCGTGTGGCCATTTTGTAGAACTGTTATTTCTAATAAAACTAACTTTTAAAAAAAAATCTGAATACACAACACACCTCACAGTGACAAGCGGTTGCTGGTGCCCTCTGCTGTTTACAATGGGTAGTACAGGTAGTGAAATACAGCAGTGATATTATTACTGTTATTATTATTTAATTTTTCAGACATCCAGGGCGACTTACAATTGTTACAAGTTATCACAGTACAAAGTATCACATTATAAAATATCACATTACAGAATATCATGATACAGATAAGAGCTGCTATGAAAGTACCATAAAATCAATTCAAGTAAGAGCATAATAAAGCACACGTAAATTATAAGAGCGAATTCGACTAAGAGCAGCTAAACCTGAGAGTAACTATTTGCTTATATGAGTCCAGTAAGAACACGTAGTAAGCATGATAAATGCATGAGAATGATTTCAAATAAGAGCAATTACAGAAAACGTTATTATTTATACACAGCACTCTCCTGGGTATCCTGTAAATATTCTGTTTGCTGTATTTTAAGAATGTATCTGAAATGTCTATTTTTGCACAGGGCTTAAGGTTAATCAGAGTAATTTCAAAGAGCAACTGAGCTGCGTTCACATATAGATAGATAGATAGATAGATAGACATACACTGAACAAAAATATAAACCCAACATGCAACAATTTCAAAGATTTTACTGAGTTACAGTTCATATAAGAAATCAGTCAATTGAAATAAATTCATTAGGCCCTAATCTATGGATTTCACATGACGGAATACAGATATGCATTTGTTGGTCACAGATACCTTAAAAAAAAAAAAAAAAGGTAGGGGCGTGGATCAGAAAACCAGTCAGTATCTGGTGTGAGCACCATTTGCCTCATGCAGCGCGACACATCTCCTTCACATAGAGTTGATCAGGCTGTTGATTGTGGGCTGTGGAATGTTGTCCCACTCCTCTTCAATGGCTGTGTAAAGTTGCTGGATATTGGCGGGAAATGGAACACGCTGTCGTACACGTCGATCCAGAGCATCCCAAACATGCTCAATGGGTGACATGTCTGATGAGTATGCAGGCCATGGAAGAACTGGGACATTTTCAGCTTCCAGGAATTGTGTATTATTATTATTATTATTTGTTTATTTAGCAGACGCCTTTATCCAAGGCGACTTACAGAGACTAGGGTGTGTGAACTATGCATCAACTGCAGAGTCACTTACAACTACATCTCACCCGAAAGACGGAGCACAAGGAGGTTAAGTGACTTGCTCAGGGTCACACAATGAGTCAGTGGCTGAGGTGGGATTTGAACCGGGGACCTTCTGGTTACAAGCCCTTTTCTTTAACCACTGGACCACACAGCCTCCTACAGATCCTTGCGAATGGCACGACAATGGGCCTCAGGATCTCGTCACGGTATCTGTGCGCATTCAAATTGCCATCGATAAAACGCAATTGTGTTTGTTGTCCGTAGCTTATGCCTGCCCATACCATAACCCCACCACCACCATGGGGCACTCTGTCCACAAAGTTGACATCAGCAAACCGCTCGTCCACACGACGCCATACACGCTGTCTGCCATCTGCCCCGTACAGTTGAAACCAGGATTCGTCCATGAAGAGCACACTTCTCCAGCATGCCAGTGGCCATCGAAGGAAGCTAATAAAGGAAGCTCTAATAAAAATCACACTTACAACATGTCTTTATTGTTACACAAACTATTTTACTGCTGTTGGGAAACTGATGTAGACCTAACCTGAGAGCCTGTTTGCATTATGAAATACCCGGTCACTTATCAAACTGACTTTGCAGTTTACGGCTGGACAACTACAGGGCCTGTGTTAAGAAACCATTTAAAACAATACAGGGCACAGAAGAGGAGCTGATACCGTCATACCTGGACAAGTTTATGTGGAGAGAAAGGTACGGTAGGAATTGTCTAGATGCATTTTGCATCAGATCACACAGCTGCGCAGGGGGTGCGACCCACCTCTTAAAAGAAAAAAAAATAAGCTAAAGTTGAAGATATCTTTTAAAAACTATTTCTTTTCAGAAGAAGATTCTGTAGTTTAGAAGGAGCAGAGCGATCAGAATGGCAAGTTTTGAATTGATTTAAATGCTCATTTTGAAGTGACTTGAATACTCATTTTGAATTGATTTGAATACTCATTTTGAAGTGACTTGAATTGACTTGAATACTCATTTTGAAATGATTTGAATGCTCATTTTGAATTGATTTGAATGCTTATTTTGAAGTGATTTGAATACTCATTTTGAAGTGATTTGAATACTCATTTTGAAGTGACTTGAATATTCATTTTGTAGTGAATGATACCTGATGTTCCAGGGACAGCCTCTTGTGTCTCCACTCCAACACTATCACTATCAATAGCATCTTCCAGTGCTGTTAGCAGATTTGGTATCCTTGACTTTATTAGGCTGTAAATCTGGTGCAGAGGTTGTGCAGGCTCTCCAGATGAATGCTGCTGGCATTGCTTTGTAACAGCATTGCGTGGCTCTGCTTTCAGCCTCTTCCACAGATAGTGGTGAAGCGCACAGCACTTATGCAAATCTGTTAAAGAGAATGTAATTCTGGGATTTTAAAATGACATCAGAACTACATTTCCCAGTGCCTAGTGCTCCTAATGAAGCCAGCAATGACAACCATCTGGGTCAATTGCGATGAACTTGTGGATTTAGTACAGAGCTGCATACTAAGCTGCGGAGCAGCTAATCATAATCTACTTCAAACAAAAGATGGAGGCATTGTTGCCAAAAGTCCCATTTCCAAGTATTGAAAATGCCTGTTCTGTCTTCCATTCCCGATTCTGCAGTTTATAAATCTAACTTAAATGCAGTCGTGTGAGATAGCTGTTTAAAATCTCACAACCTTGCAATCTAAAACACTACAAATAATAACGACTTCAAACTACAGATCATAAAATATCTAACAAGAGTGCATTTCCCAAAATCATAAATAAAAAGTTATAACAAACTTGTAACAGCGGGGAACATTTTACAGGAAAGCGTAGAACTGAAATGGGCTTCAAAGCAACATCAAGTTAAGCATGTAAAAACTGTTTGTATAAACCACAGAGCTATATAATACTTAATGACAAAATATGTTTGATTGTACATGGATCGCTTGTATGAGCAGACAGGAGTTTAAAAAGCTGCTCCAGTCATGGTATATATAAGAAATGTAGAAACAAGGACATCTACGGTATTTATTACTGGATTTTTAAAATGAAATCGTTGATTGACAAGACACTGAACATCATTTAATACAGGCAGCAAAGCATTTTTAATATAGATTTTATTTGGTTTAGTAGACTCGTTGTCAATTAACAAATTGATATAAAAAAACACAGAACCTGCGTTTGTTAATAGAGTACCCAAGAGAGAGAGACAGAGAGAGAGAGGGCAGTATTAAACACATCCTGAGCAGAAATCATCTCGTTAAGAAGCAATGGTATGCAGCCCATTACATTCCTAAAAGCTCTCTGGTGCTCCCTGCTGGAAACAGTATTGCTTTTACACTTGATGCATTCATAATAACAATCTATTTAATATATTACTAATGTGACGTAACACAATCCGAATGCTCAACAAGACGATGAATACAAGATGTACTCGTTCATATTTGAGTCTGTGAGCTTTTGATCTGAACACATTGTGAATGTGTGAATTTTATGGTGTCTTTTAAGGTCTCCTAACTGGCTGAATCTCTTCCCACAAACATCACAGTGATGAGGTTTCTCTCCTGTGTGAATGGCCTTGTGTTTTTTAAGGTTTCCTATGTGACTGAATGTCTTCCCACACTCAGTGCAGTGATGAGGTTTCTCTCCTGTGTGAATTTTATGGTGTCCTTTAAGGTTTCCAAACAGGCTGAATCTCTTCCCACAAACAGCACAGTGATAAGGTTTCTCTCCTGTGTGAATGTGATGGTGTCTTTTAAGGTCTCCTAACTGGCTGAATCTCTTCCCACAAACATCACAGTGATAAGGTTTCTCTCCTGTGTGAATTTTATGGTGTCTTTTAAGGTGTGCAGACTGGCTGAATCTCTTCCCACAAACATCACAGTGATGAGGTTTCTCTCCTATGTGAATGGCCTTGTGTTTTTTAAGGTTTCCTATGTGACTGAATCTCTTCCCACAAACATCACAGTGATGAGGTTTCTCTCCTGTGATAATGCGCTGGTGTGAATGAAGATTTCCTAACTGTGTGATACTCTTATCACTGGACTGTATGTGGGAAGGTTCCTCTCCTGTGTGAATGCGCTGGTGTCTTTTAAGCAGTGATATATGGTTGAAACTCTTCCCACAATCAGACCAGGTAAACGTAGTCCCTCCTGTGGGATTTCCCTTGTGAGTTTCAGGAACATCTAATTGACAGGAACTCTTCCCACCTTTAACAGAATGAGGCAAGGTCTTCAAGTTGCCCTGGGTTTCAGAATTGTTAAAACATGCAGAATGTGCCGTCTCTGTACTCTCCACAGTAAGTGGGTGTCTGTCTTGTAAAGAAGGGATTGTAACTGAGTGAGTTCTCAATGTCTTCACATTCTCTTCTTGGGGTGTCGTTTCTCTGTGCTTCTTGCATTGTGGTTTGCCTCTAGAAGAGTTTTTGTACTGGGGTGATGGAGTGGAGTCATGTTCTCCTTCATCTACTTTAGAAGCTAGAGAAAGAAAGAAAGAAAGAGAAGAGAGACAAAGGTTATTGTACAGCATTCTTCCACATGCACTGTTCTGCAGGGCTTCATGTCATAAACATGACAACTAGAGTGAACTTTGATGACTGTGTATTGAGAGAATACAGTCAGATCCACTTCATATCACTCCTTTTCATGTCAGCCTCCTTTTACTATCATCATATTCAGGAACATAGATAAAAGCTGGGAGCCGGGAAAAATCCATGGCTATGTCATAACATTCCTGAATATTTTAATGAGATGTTCCTGTAAAAACACAAACGCTTTGTACCCGTGTTCTGTTTCTGTGTTGAACACAAGTGAATGAGCAGTTCAGTGATTGGTTGCTTGAGATGAGGCGGATTCGTTTACCAGCTAGTGTCCCTCAAGTGTCAATCACAGCAAGAATGACGTCAGCATGTCAGTCACGTGGAAAATGAACCTCAACCTGCTTTTACCGTTTAAATGGGAATATTTTAAATCAAGCCAACAGCGCATCATGAAAAATCCTGACTATATAGAACCAAGTTATTTAGTACCTGCATGTTGATAGTACTGCTAAGGAGGCTGTGTGGTCCAGTGGTTAAAGAAAAGGGCTTGTAACCAGAAGGTCCCCGGTTCAGATCCCACCTCAGCCACTGACTCATTGTGTGACCCTGAACAAGTCACTTAACCTCCTTGTGCTCCGTCTTTCGGGTGAGATGTAATTGTAAGTGACTCTGCAGCTGATGCATAGTTCACACACCCTAGTCTCTGTAAATCGCCTTGGATAAAGGCGTCTGCTAAATAAACAAATAATAATTTATGTAATATTTGTTTTTGATGATTAATTTTTGCTTCTAAAAACAGAAATTCCATTTACAATCGCACGCCCTGCACCTTGCCTTTTTATTCTACCTGTATTGAAGACACATGATGTGAAGAACTATGTAGGGCTGCAAGGGGTTTGTTTTTCCACAACAAATTTCTCTTTTTATGTTTTTTGTGTAAAATATCTGTATAGCAAAGATCTGGTAAAAATACAATTCCCAGAATCCCCTCACAGCTGAAACTGATTCGCTGGTCTGCTGTACAGAACCCGTCCACACACGTACTTACTGTACTGTGACAATAACAACACAGCAATGCTTACTGTGAGACACACAAGAGTGAAATGTGCTGCTGAGAGCAAACATTACAGTCCCTGGGATAGTTGTAGTGAGATGAGCTTTTAAACATGATATTGTGTTTGAATAAAGTGTAAGAAATAAAATAAGACTGATGGGTCATACAATACGGGTTCACTCTCATTGTGGCAATGCTGCTGCACACTTTCCACAGAAATGCTCTGCTGAAATGTTTCTTCTGGGGACGCTAAGCAACCCGACTGGATGTGACATCACCTAGTGATGGGACATGTGATCCCTGCAGCTCTGTAAAGCTGTGGGAGCACAGCTGGCCTTCAGGAGTGTGATTGGACAGCGCTGATCTCACAGCATTCTAAAGAGGCTTGGCAGTGGCTGCACATCTAGCAGGTGTCTCAGGAGCAAGCACAGTGATGTCCTTGTTGACATAGTGGTTGGGCAGCTCCCCTTGGTTAAAATATGAATCTCAAGCACACTGCTGGTGTTCAGTACCAGGTTCTGCAGGATGAATAGGCAGCTCAGTGCTGCTTGTTTTGTAGGATTACCTCTAAATCCCAGTTCACATTCAGATGGAGAATCATCACACAGGTTGGATCCCAGTTTGTTGTTCTCCTCAAGTGTACAGACATGATTTTCAGTAGGAAGTTCCTCTGCGATGGGGACACATTCCTGCTCTATGAATTCCTCTTTAATAGGAACACATTCCTGTTGAGGGACCTCTTCATCTTTAACAAATGCCAGCTCTGTAACCTGCATTAGACTTGCACAGCACTCCTGCTCAAAGGACTCCTCTTGTGTGTAAACTGCTTCTATCTTTGGCCCCTCCTGTGCTTCAGATTCAGGGATAGCGTGGCTCTCTTTGGGATCTGTGGGAAACAAAACTGCATACAATTAGATCTCTTACTTACTAGCTAGGTTTGTTAGTTGCTTTGATCAGGGATTTCAAGTTACTGTTCCTCAGTTATTTCGTATAGGGGTGAGCCGGTATAATAGTTTGGTGGTTTAGGTACATGATGGCATTGATACCATTGCCGTTATTCTACATTGCAATTATCGGTTAACGCTGTGTTTGTGTTCCTATGAACAAAATGAAGGAAAAGGCATTTTCATATGAACATCTTTTTATTCTACGTCCTGTACAAAACAAGACTCAGTGCTGCTGGGCTTTCTCACCTCCTGTAGCCTCACACTGGAGCATTGCATCCACTTCTACCTCCCTGTCAATCACCATCATGACCGCCGTTCTGCCTTTGCATTGTTCTAATGCAAACCTCCATTTCTCTACTGCAAACATGCTTAGAAACCAAGCCAGGAGACTTGCAGTCTTAGCAAAGTGTCTGAGGAATGTCTTTTTGTTACCTGATACTGTATTGTGAGAACGGTTTTGAAGGAAACGGTCAACGCAGAATACAAGCTTCAGTGTGTCAAATACAATGAGCAGACAAGCGACTGCAGCAGGATAGCCTGCTTATTCTCAAAGCAGTTTCATTTAAACACGTGATTTACAGAACTCAAACTTTAAAGTGCAGCAATATGTTTTTTGTACAAACTCCACCTGTGTAATAATCATTAGCAACAACACTGGAAGCTTACTTGTGCAACGGCACGTGACCTGTAGATATAAATCCAATAACATCCCTTGTAGTATTAAAATACATTTGTAATGGTGTGGCTCTCCCTATTGTATGCATCCCGGCCAACTCATCTCTGCTCTTAAATAATAACCTGTATTAGTAAATGTTTATAAGCAATATGAGCGATTGTTTCCTAATTCTGTTTACCATCAGCTGAACAAAGTACTTTATTTATTTACTTTATGGTTATAATTTTTCTAACAAACAAACTGCAGCATTACGCTGTTTAGAGCAAATGATAGATCTTAGTAACAGAATAATACACACGGTATAGTATAACATATATTGTACAACTAGAGTGTTCTTTTAAAGTTTTTAAATTCTTAATGTCTTTTTAAAAAATAATTTAATTGCCTTTCAGCTTTTTGGTGTAGTAAAATACAAAATGCCAAAGTTTAAATCATCGTGAAAGGAAGAGTGATTTTTTTTGTGTGATTTACAGTAGTCCAGGTATTTAGTTTTATTTTGTAAGCCTTCATTTTCTAACGGGCATGATTAACTGTATACCGTGATACTAAGATTATCACATTGTGTGCACATTGTACACTGGCCCATCCCTGATTTAATTATGGATAATAACACACTGTGTCACTTCACGGTTACCCTTTTTACCTCAATAGTGTTTCACTCAATTCCATTTGTTTGTTTGATTTCATGGCTGGTTCACATATATCTTAATTCAGACTTGTGTGTGTGTGTGTGTGTTAGACCGGCATTTTAAAAGCATTTTCTTTTAGAACGGACCCCTGTTTATACTTTCAATTACAAAATAAAATGTCCATGTCTACAAGGGTATATCATTTTCAGGGGATGTATCTAAAGTTCAAATTGAAGTATATTTCAAAATATTGTAACAAAACCTGCGCTCCCGCCAGAGAATTTGGTTTAATACCCATTCGTGGTGTTTTTCCTACTGCTTATATAAATGTTATTCTTTTATCTAGAGACTCAATAAAATGATACAATTCAGTTGACACCTTACTGTGTTGTATTTACTTCCTCCAACTTCAACCCTTAATTGAACTCGTGTAACCACGAGGGTTCAAAATCTTACCTTGAAATATGAAAGGCTGTTTAATGTCTGCATCTGCAGCGTTTATACCCCCTCGCAGGGCTTTCAGCTCGCTCTCTGATATTTCCAATCTCAGCTTCAGGCTTTCATTCTCTCTCTTCACTCCAGACATTTCCACTCTGAATTCAGTGAATTTGCTGCGGACAGCTTCAGTAATCGCGCACACGACGCTGTCTAGAGCCGCTTTCACTGCGGGCTCGACGGTCGAGGCGAGCTCGTCTTGAAACAACGACACGGAGACACTCACCGGCTCCATCTTCACTGGTTTAGTTTGAGACTGGTCTAGCGGAATCCTCTTTTCATTCAGAAACACCGCCTGCGGTTTGTATTTAGTAATATTTATTTTTACTGTAGCCTTCCCATTCAAATATATTCATGACTTCTTCTGGTGTGATAAAGAAAGAACACAAACAACAGGCTTTTCAAGGAGTAACTTTCCTTTCGTGTTTCAGAATCGCGCAGAGCTCTGCTGGAGCTTCAACGCGTTTGTTTCTCAGTAAATCATCTCATTGAAAAGCTCGACTTGTCTGTAGCTGCGACTGACGCGCTCCGCTCTGTGTGTGAAATTCAACACAGAAAAGGGATTCTTTCCTTTTCAGGGAACTCCGTGCAGGTAATAAACAAACACGAAACTCACTAATTATTAGAAAACATTTCATCCCAGCCTAAATACTTTAAACAGCAGGAGACAGCGTGGTGTAAAATCATCACTGACTGCAACCACCTCTCCACACATAAACAAAACAAACCTCTCTATTTCCTGCACTGAAATGAAAGCGTCACTAGCAGAAGGCGGGTCTGGTTGGACCCATCGCGTATTATTGGCTGTAGAAACACTCTATCACCAGCATGTGAGCCTGATTGGCTGGCCTCCCTGTGGAAGGGCGGGGTGGAGGAGGTTATGAAACTGGATCGCAGAGTTCGCCATGTTGGCTCTTTCAGCGCTGTGTTCTATGCGATGCTCACACTGCGCGAGATCCGAGATGGCGCCAGTTTCGAATGTCTCCGCGTTCTCATGCGCGCGCTCAATTCCAAAGCCGCTGCTGCTGCGCGCGTGCGGTTTGAAAGCTGCTGAGGATTTTACATCATCAGAAAGCAGCGGACAGCGCAGCGAGTTAACATTTCCAACAGCATGCTTTTGACAGCACCTATTAACTTGTGTACTGGTTATATATATGTACTTGAGAAAGATATGTACAACATATCGAAACGTTGGGCATCTGGCTGTTTGAGCTAAACTATATATATATATATATATATATATATATATATATATATATATATATATATATATATATATATATATATATATATATATATGTGTGTGCGCAGCGTTGGCTCAACGCTGACTCAACGAATTCCCCGACTCTCAGAGCTGGTGAGCTGATCAACAGAAAGATGGCGACACCCCAAAAATTATGAATGGGATTTAAATGTAGATACTGATACCGCAATCCGCCGTCAAAACGGTAATTGTTAATACACACACACACTATATATATATATATATATATATATATATATATATATATATATATATATATATATATATATATATATATATATATATATACACACACACACAGAATGATGAAAATGTATTTGACTCTATTCACATCCCCTCACATTTAAAATCCTCCACAGGTTGGGTGCCTCTCAACTCAGATTAAGGTTGATACTGTATAAATGCAGAACCAATCGTTCCAGATGGATGAGACCATTCATTTTTAAATACATGTAATTTGATTTTTGTATTAGTATTATTTGTATTGAGGCAGGGAGGCTGCAGTTGTTTCTAAGTGACAATGAATCTGGTATAAAATTCTTAGGGTTCGTGTCATACGACTTTGTCTCATCAAAGCTGTCTCTGGTGACGTCGTGGATATTTGGAATCTTTGGTTCTGTCGTTCAGTATTTTCTCAAATAAGACGACAAATTAAGAGCTTAGTTGGTTAGAGTGACATAAACTTCGATCAGTTAGCCCAGCAAGCTTAGTCGGTAGAACATGAGACTCTTAATCTCAGGGTCATGGGTTCGAGCCCATGTTGGGTGTCCTTTTTAAAAACAAATTGTAGATGTTTCTTCGAGGCAACGGAGCAATGTCTGATTCTGTTCACATTGTATACAGTATTGCAACAAAATTACTTATTGGTCATTGTCATAAAGCAATTGCTATTGTAAAATGCGTGCATCATTTATAGCTTTAACGATATTGAAATAAATGTCACACTATTTACTTAGAACACTCGGGATCCCCAAAATATATAGTCGCCGACTACGCGAACTGGTGGTATAACATCCTTTTTGTCAATCGCCTTTTTGTCAATCCAGTAAACCTGTGTATTATGAGAAACGTTCAACAGCTCGGAAACACCATAATAGAATCCGATGTCTTTACAAATGCGTTTCCAAACTGTTAAGTTTTCTCCCAAATGCGGTTCTCAACAAATGTTTTTTTTTTGGTATTCCTTCCAGAGTAAGTCCAAAAGGCAAACACTGGAACTGGCTGCCTGAAAGTGCAGCGCTTGAACTGCCTCAACAAACGCTTAGCTCTAAAACGTGTACATTGAAAGTCTATTAACATCTTTAACACAATCATCTGTATTCCAATAGCGGTTAATCCACAGGGTGATCAATAAAGTGACTGTTGGCTTTGTTTAAATATTAACACGATGTTTTCAGGATTCACGCGTATTCTGAACAAGCACTTCTCGTGATCTTTCCTTGTGATCCCATAACAAACGTAGTGTAACAAACATGTGTTATTTAACTTGATTGTTTTAATATTCCAAATAACATATTACTTTGAAAAACATCTCCGTCGGCCACTGGATCGTGGTCTCAGGCTGGGATGCGGACCATTGAGAACAATATAAACGATCTATTACTGGAAGTAGCTTACATGAGAAATGCCCTCGTTTAACATGCTAGGATGATCGATTTCGGCATTCTCCAACTGCTGTTTACATTTTCTAACACGTTATGAGAACGAATACAACGTTTGACAGTTTCCTTGTAAGTTCCCTTCAAAACATGTTTCACTCTAGAAATGATCCTTGCAAATATAGTCTGAACTTTTATTGTCAGACCGTCGCCCCCAACTGGCAAGCTCTACTTCATATGATACAGTGACTGGGCAACAACGAGGTGTTACATTAACAATACAAACTAACTTGAGACAGCCAAGTCGTTAAAGCATACCTTAAGTTTGTCGTGTGATACAAAAGCAAGTTTGGGCATTTTTGCATTGCCTGCCTCGTCAAACAAGCTCGAGCCACAGCACACAGCGCTGCTGCATCGGGACACAGGAGGCGGATTTTAAAGCGACTGAATCAACGAGCTGAGGCTACTTTTTGAAGAAATTGAAAACATACCTCGAGTCGAAATATTTGCTATTTAGTTAATTTATTTATTTTTTGAATTTGCAAATGGCAGACTACATTGCCAATAAAAAATGAATAAAACTATAGGACAATCTGAATTGCTGATATCAAGCTGCGATGTTGCCTATGAGAATCGCAAGTATAATTCAAGGGGAATTAGCTCAAATGGTAGAGCGCTCGCTTAGCATGCGAGAAGTAGCGGGATCGATGACCGCATTCTCCAAATAGTTTTTAACGTATCTGCGTATTAAGTCCCAACGCATTATGAAGATACATTCAGTGTGACAATTCTTTGTAACAGAGACGCCCGCCCTACATGCGTATTTTAAAGCACAGTCTCCTAATTTGTAATATTCCCCAGGTTGAGAAACTGCAGTGCGCCCTCCATTGTATGCCTTACGAGAAGCACAAAGGGAGATTTGTTATATTTTTTTTTTAGCAATGGAAGAGTTTCTGTTATTTGGGAATAAATATAAATGGCTTGAAGTTTGCTTGCATTGGTTTGCATACATGTAATTGTGATTATAGACTTTCCTGCCCAGTGTTGCTTTCTTCTTAGATGTGGTCTCAGTTTCGGCTGAGCAGATTGGTCTCTGTGGCGCAATCGGTTAGCGCGTTCGACTGTTAACCGAAAGGTTGGTGGTTCAAATCCACCCAGGGACGGTGTTTTCTGCATTTCTTAATCACATTAGAAAATGGCACTGTAATTGTTATTATTTCCTCCAATTACACTGAAAAAACCTAATACATTCAAATGTGTTATGTTTTTAGTTCAAAATAATACAAAACCAAAATATTTTTGCTATTTCCGAAACCGGGATCGAACCAGGGACCTTTAGATCTTCAGTCTAACGCTCTCCCAACTGAGCTATTTCGGCTTGACAAGACTCTTTTTCGAGATAACATATTTTTTAAAGCAGTTGTAATATAATTAAGTACATTTCTAAACAATCCGCTAGTAACATATATAATCTCAAAGCGCTGTAATTTATTTCAGCTCTTATGAAAGACAAGTATCCTTGCGCATTATATCATCCTTGATTGCGAAATGTAATATTAATTAATTGCCTTCAGTTAATATTTTAGAAAAACTACTTTGCAAACAGAAGAAAAGCAAGCTAGCAGAGGATGGTTTCGATCCATCGACCTCTGGGTTATGGGCCCAGCACGCTTCCGCTGCGCCACTCTGCTACAGCTGCTTCAAGACTGAATTACCAAGCAGCAGAAAAAAACTGAACTCATCGTTTTAACCAGCCACACGGCAGTGGCCGGGCCGAACCATGGGACAGTTGCAAATCAGAGATGAACCGTTTTCTTTTCTACCAAATACGGTATGCAAAGTATGCAACTTTTCTGTCCACTTTGATCACAGGCAGTTTTATCCCCCAGTTTCGGCTGCCAATTCCAATATTCATTGAAGATTGGTCAACATTAATCTCGGAGTCACTTTAATTTATATAATCAGTATATTGTGTAGGCAAAATTGTATAAATAAATGTCCGGAAACATTCAAATCCAAACACGTTAAAAAATGAAATAGAGCGGAAAAGAAACAAAGACGACTTTGACCTCGACGTGATTTGAACACGCAACCTACTGATGTGGAGACAGAGGCGCTACCGTTGTGCCATGAAGTTCTGGCGTAGTCCATTCTTATTATGCAAAACCCAACGCATTATGAAGATACATTCAGTGTGACAATTCTTTGCAACAGACATTTTGCATTGGTTTGCATACATGTAATTGTGATTACACTTTCCTGCCCAGTGATGCTTTCTTCATAGATGTGGTCTCATTGTTGGCTGCGCAGATTGGTCTCTGTGGCGCAATCGGTTAGCGCGTTCGGCTGTTAACCGAAAGGTTGGTGGTTCAAGCCCACCCAGGGACGGTGTTTTCTGCATTTCTTAACCACATTAGCAAATGGCACAATAGTCCGTTATTATTTCCTCCAATTACACTGAAGAAAAAAATGTGCTCTGTGTTTTAGTTCAAAATAATACAAAACCAAAATATTTTTGCTGTTTGCGAAACCCGGATGGAACCAGGGACCTTTAGATCTTCAGTCTAACGTTCTCCCAACTGAGCTATTTCGGCTTGACAAGTCTCCTTTTTCGAGATACCATATTTTTTTAAAGCAGTTGTAATATTTCTACACTAATTGTGCAGTGTCAAATGAAACATAAAAATGAATCGCCATACAATAAATCTCTGTTTGTTGCTATACAATCAATATGTTGTGTAGGCTAAATTGTATAAATAAATGTCTGGAAACATTCAAATCCAAACACGTTAAAAATGAAATAGAGTGGAATAGAAATAAAGATGTCTTTGACCTCGACGTGATTTGAACACGAAACCTTCTGATCTGGAGTCAGACGCACTACCGTTGAGCTACGAAGTCCTGGTGGAGTGCAGGTTTGTTATGCAATGCTAGAGTGCACAGCAAGGATGCCAAACATGCTAATGCCGACGCTGATACCAGGAAAACACTCGGTATCACCAGGGTCATGGGAAACAGCCGACTCAATACGTGTTCGTAGCCAGCAGGGCTATGAAGTTGTCGGAAGTGTGTTTGATTCTCAGCTTTAAAACTAAAGAAAACATAAAATAATGCGATTTTCTTTTATAATGTTCATAATTTGAAACGTGAGCATAAACACAGTTGAACTGGCTAGGGATCGTCTCGGTCAATTACTTGGAAAGCAGCTATGCTGACCAATATATCACCAACGGGGAAAGCTGGCAGTACTGAGTGAGAGAGAAGACAGATTCTCTCAGCGCGTCTCCTCTGAATGCGCACTGGCACAAAGGGGCTTTGCTCGTCTATTGACGTGACAGAATGCAACAATCTATTGGGTTAATGTACCAACAAAAGAAACATAAATAAAAGTGTATATTTATTTGTGAATAAACTATCTTGCTTATACGGTGGGACCAGAGACTTACATCCGCAATGTAATGATCGGCCAACCCCAGAGTGACTTTGTCTTGACCAGGGATTAATATAATTTAAAAACGAGCTGAAATGGTTCCACTGGGGATCGACCCCAGGGCCTTCTGCGTGTAAAGCAGACGTGATAACCACTACACTATGGAACCTTGTGGGAACGGAGGTACATGCTGAGAACAAGGAGAATGAGAAGACAAACATAAAAACTCGATGAGAGAAAAGACAAAGGGATAGATCCGTCACTACTCAGTGCAGCATCCCCAGGCAGTGTGGCGTGGAGAGGATAAAGAGTCTCGGGTCCGCGTTGGAGAGACGAAAATAGAAAACTTCCCGCCCCCGCCCCTGCCCCGTGGCGGGGCCCGGCTCGGCAGGTGGGGACTCGGCCAGCCAGAAGGGGCAGAAAGGTGCTCGGACCTGAAAAGAAACGAGGTAGATGGGATAGCAAGGTTGTGGCCTTGGTGAGGCTAGCGCATGAGCTGCGACTGGATAGTTGTGGCCGGGGGTCCCCTCTAGCCGGCGAGGAACCGCCGGGGACGGCAGTGACTTGGGCAGGAGGCCGACCCGGTCGGGCGGGGGAGAAACCTTTGGTGGACCTGGCAGAGAGGGGGCCCCCACTCCGGGCATACTAACAAAGGACTTTTGAGCTGCTGCAATGTCTGAAGGGACTGAAGGTGGAACTGATATTGGATGTCTGATAGGTAGTTCCTGAGGAGGAAGGAGCCAGGTTGAGAGACAGACTGAGATACGTGATAAAGAGCAGCAGGTGCTGAAGATGGAGTGAGAGATACGATTCTGGGCGTAGACGGTGGTGATGGAGGACCAGGTAGTAGAGTAAGTTGAGCGTGTGGATGGGGCTAGAGCACTCTCCATAGAACAGCGGGCCGACTGGAGGAGACAGAGAAAGTTAATACGGGATTGATCGGCGGTTTGCTACCATCATGTCTGCTAAGAAATAAATAATGTCTGTTTGGAATGGAAAAGGTGAACTTGTAATCAGAGGTTTGGGTTTCACAACTCCAGTCATTCTCCTAATAGTGGAACTCCTTAAATCATAAATCAAAGCAGAATTCCAGTCTTGTACCGTGTATTAAAGCTAGTATCAGAGGATGAGCAGACATGAGACTATATATATATATATATAGATCCAGGTATTGGAGGAAAGCTGGAGCATTGGAAGCGCTGGAGGAGAGCAGTTGCAGATTTGAACAGTAAACTAAAGCAACTTTGCATGCTGCAATAGGAGCAGATCTGAAGAGGGAGCCAAGATTTGCTGTAATGAGGGGATATTAACAGTAGAGGCAAGATCTGTTGAACGGGCAGAGATCTGAGGGAGTAAACGATGGAATGCAGTCAGTAGTGTGCAGTGGCCTGCTGTAGAGAGCAGAGAGCTGCTGAATGCAGTGGAAATTGGTATTTGAGAGTTAAGGCGTTTAAGATGATGTCGGAGATGGGGCTGCCTTTGGGCAGAGATGAAGAATGCATAGATCTGAGGCCGCTGCAGAACCTGAGAGGATGAGAATGCGTTGCTCGGAGGCTGCTGCAAAACCTATTAATTTGATCAGGAGCAGTCTAAGAGTGTATTGTCTATTGCGGGGTAGGAGGACGCTTGACTGAAATGTTGATAATCGTAGGACATATTATTATTTATTTTTTAGCAGACGCCCTTATCCAGGACATAGTTTCCGTATGTGCCTGGAAGCTCAAATTGAATGAAATGGATTTTGAAAGTTGTATTACATGCCTTGATGAAGTTGGGGGCAAATGAGGAAGTGCAAATCCGGGAACAAGAAGGTTGCAGGAATGGCCTGATACAAGGAAGCTGAAAAATTAATGTGACGGTGGATTCTTAACATCTCAGAAAGCTGATAAGCATGGCTTCATGACAAGGTCCTCGAGGGCAGGGGTTTGGATTTGAAAAAATCAAGTTAATATATGAAGCAAAACAGGTTGAGGCAGGAGGGGACTGAGAATCCCTTGGAATGACAACGAACTGCAGGAATTGATAGAAAGTTTGGAGTGTGCGAGATTCGCAGCGATAGCAAATCAGCTTAAATTATGTAGCGCTTGTGGTGTTATGCTGCCATCTGGAGGTTATGATTGTAATTGAAACTATTGTCTTCAGTGAAGTAGGGTAGCATATATTTGGTTTTTGCGATTAAAATCCTTGTCTTTGTATAAAACATTTGTTTTAGAACAGTTAGTGATGATATAAGTAAGTTAACGTAGGCCTAGAAGAGGAGCCTGCAGTATTTAGATGTCACAATTCGGCGAGTTGAAGCTCTCATGTTGCAAAAGCGCAGCAGCAGGAGCCAGAAGATTGCAGTAGTGAGGCACAGGCTCGCATTGCCTGTTAAAGCTGCCTGGTCGCCATGGCAACTTACCACTCCCAGTAGTCACTCGATGAGGCGTTGCCGTGGTAACCATGGTCTGTGAGGCGCCGGTGGTAAAGAGTTGCAGTTCAGCGGTGACGTTGGAACAGTCTTTCTGATGAAAACGCAGAGCAAGCTGAGAATGGCACTGCACTTTGAACGGCGCTGTACTGGGCTGGAGACTGGATGGAGCAGAAAAGACTAACGTTGAAGCTCCTGCAGAAAAATAGAAAAGCTGAATGATGAAAAGAATCACCTGAGCAGGTAGGAAAATAGCTGATACTATCTTGCCAGAGCTGAGCAGAGAAATGGCCTGCAGTGAAAGGAGCGAACAAAAAAAAAACTCAAACACAGACCAAAAACAAACACAGACGAAGGACGGAAGCAGTGCTGTGTGTATAAATAGAAAAGAAGGAGAGATTGACATGCAAGCTACCTGACGGGATTGCCCATACCGCTCTGGTCACGCCCTTTTTACCTGAACAAACACAGCAGCGCAAGCTAATGGCAGAGAGACTGGAATTTGATTGAAACTGAACTGCCCCCCCCAGGGAGTAATTTGTTTGTCGCTATATAATCATTATGTTGTGTAGGCTAAATTGTATAAATAAATGTCCTTGACTGTGCTTTAAAATACACATGTAGGGCGGGCGTCTCTGTTACAAAGAATTGTCACACTTTGTGTGTGTCTTCATAATGTGTTGAGACTAAATACGCAGATACATTAAAACTATTTGGAGAATGCAGGCATCGATCCCGCTATTTCTCACATGCAAAGCGAGTGCTCTACCATTTGAGCTAATTCCCCTTGCATTGTGCAAGTGATTCTCATAGGCTACATCGCAGCTTGATATGAGCAATTCAGACACACTTTTTGGCAATGTAGTCTGCCATTTGCAAATTCAAAAATTAATTAATTAACTAAATAGCAAATATTTCGACTAGAGGTATGTTTTCAATTTCTTCAA
The DNA here is from genome assembly GCA_030684275.1 of Acipenser oxyrinchus oxyrinchus. Classification (NCBI taxonomy): domain Eukaryota; kingdom Metazoa; phylum Chordata; class Actinopteri; order Acipenseriformes; family Acipenseridae; genus Acipenser; species Acipenser oxyrinchus. The sequence goes on from JAGXEW010000367.1 coordinate 130,847, forward strand.
AAAGCAGTCTTAGCTCATTGATTCAGTCGCTTTAAAATCCACCTCTGTGTCCCGATGCAGCAGCGTGTGTGCTGTGGCTCGAGCTTGTTTGACGAGGCAGGCAATGCAAAAATGCCAAAACTTGCTTTTGTATCACACGACAAACTTAAGGCATGCTTCAAAGACTTGGCTGTCTCAAGTTAGTTTGTATTGTTAATGTAACACCTCGTTGTTGCCCAGTCATTGTATCATATGAAGTAGAGCTTGCCAGTTGGGGCGACGGTCTGCCAATAAAAGTTCAGACTATATTTGCAAGGATCATTTCTAGAGTGAAACATGTTTTGAAGGGATTGGTCTCGGTATCCACCAGGAGGAGTGGGAGTGTTTTCCTCTCAGCACCGAGCTGACAATGAGTGTTGTTTTCGGGCACCTGCTCGCTGCTAGTGATGACCACTCCAATCTTCAGTCGGGGTTATTGAAGGAAGGGGACACATTTTGAGTGCGTATCTCATACTGGTAGAAACGCAGAAAAAGAAACCATCAAGCCTACAATTGTTCAGTTGTTTAACTCAATAAGCAAATTTCAAATTGATCAATGCTAATGTTAAAACAATTAAGAACACTTTAAATAGGCCTTGACTAATATAAAAATATAGTAATGTGATTTGCACTATGCAGGACTAGATTGAGCTTAAATAAATACATTACATTTGAAAATAACTTGTGCTTACCCCCACTTACAAGGAAAGTGTCTAACTTTGTATTCGTTCTCATAACATGTTAGAAAATGTAAACAGCAGTTGGAGAATGCGAAGTCGATCATCCTAGCATGTTAAACGAGGTCATTTCTCATCTAAGCTACTTCCACTAATCGATCGTTTTTACTGTTCTCAATATTCTCACAAGAGTTTGGTATCAGCTGTTGATTTCCTTGAAACAATCTTTTGTAGTAAAATGAACACATTTATTCCTTTTAAAAATAAGTAAAATTGTACTGTTAGAAGTGGGATTTGAACCCATGACTCCATTCAGAGACCAGAACACACAATTCTTTGGAAAAACAGAGTCCTTGAGTCTCGCACCTTAGACCACTCGGCCATCCTGACAAGCTGCGTTTGTTATTGTAGAAAACTGCATTATTTTTTCAGCACAGACTAGGGTCTATTGTATCAAGGCCCGATTGGGTTTATTACGCACATACCAACTGTTGCTCCATGAATGATGTAATGACAAGTGAAAAAGAAACGGATTGAAGCCAACCCAAAAAGTAAGATTATTTATTTCAATATCGTTATAGCTATAAACGATGCACGCATTTTACAATAGCAATTGCTATATTACAGTGACCAATAACTAATTTTGTTGCAATACTGCATACAATGTGAACAGAATCAGACATTGATCAGTTGCCTCGAAGCAACATTTACAATTTGTATTTTAAATGTACGGCCAAGGTGGGGCTCGAACCCACGACCCTAAAATTAAGAGTCTCATCTGCTACCGACTGAGCTAGCTGGGCTAAGGAGTGCAAGTTTCTTTCTCTCTAACCAACTGAGCTGAAAGAAAACAAAAGATTCACAGTTCTGTAACAAAATGACAATAACAAAGACATTCCCATACCGGGAGTCGAACCCGGGCCGCCTGGGTGAACACCAGGAATCCTAACCACTAGACCACATGGGAAGCTGTTTACATTTTTAAGTATTGATTTTAAAACAGGATCATTTTTCAATGAAAACTAAAACAAAAAGTGAAATACAGTACTATAACGTTCATGGATACATAATTAAAAGTAAATGATAGAAAAACACAATGTATCCTATACTATCAATGTACAATGCACTATTATGGTACTATAATGCAGTACCACCATGATAATATGATTGTACTTTTTATTTCTAAGAAGTATCATGGTATCTACAGTATAATGCAACACTATACCACGGTATTATATGGTACTATTTATTTTACCATGGGACGATTTCTGTTGTCCCGGATACAAGTATTACAGTACCATTATAACGGACAAATATATTAAATATAATTGCACTTTGGATAAAACAGACCCTCAAACAAGTTTCTCGCTGTCGTAAATATTACATTTTTAACACTCAGAACTGACACCTATTGTAAAAATGTCAATCGTGTATTTTTATTGATAATATTACAAAACATAGAGTTTACTATCCGTGCATTTCTACAGCTGACATTTGTAATATGAACATATATTATTATTGGCATTTTTTTAATTTTTGGTGACTATACGTACAGTACTAGTGACAATTAAAATAATACTGTAATAAAATTCTTCCCTTCAGATGATTGTATTTCGAAATAAACCAAAAGACTTCAAGATTCAATCATCTCCCGCCGATGAGAACGCTCAGGATTCTTGAGAGTTCTACGAGATCTGATGGGATAATTCCGTCACTTCATTCTTGGTAGCTCTGTAAAATCTGATTGGCTCTTTCTTGGTCAATTCTTGGTAGCGATACAGGCTATGATTGGTCAAAACTACCAAGATATTCCCAAGATTGAACATCGACTTTTGGCTGGGTGGCTGGGTGGCTGGGTGGCTGGGTGGCTGGGTGGGAGGGAGAAGGTAATCACTCATTAGTCTCTGTTGTGCTACCAAGATATGCAAAAATAAAGCATGACATTAAAAACATTCTTCCTTAAAAATTACATTTTCAAGAATTTGACTAAAATACTTATTCTATTAGGTAATACACTCTTCCATGAATTTATTATTATTATTATTATTATTATTATTTATTTATTATTTCTTAGCAGACGCCCTTATCCAGGGTGACTTACAGTCGTAAACAAAAGTACATTTCGAGAATCACAGCACAAGTAATAATACAATTAAGAGCAAGATAAAATACAATGACTTCGGTTCTATCAAGTACAAGTATATGACAAAATATTATTCAATAACGGAGAAGATTTATCCAACACAGACTGTGCAACAAAATGTGTTGACCGTTATCAAACTTAGTAATGTGTTAAAAAGAACACACTACTCCTAAGTGTATTAGCTTTGTTACTTGTAATCCAGTCATTATTTGCTGGTGGAAGTTTCTTTCACTCTAACCAACTTAGCTATTAATCTTTTATAGTAAAATGAACACATTTATTCCTTTTAAAAATAAGTAAAAGTAAACTATCAGAAGTGGGATTTGAACGCATGCCTCCATTCAGAGACCAGGACACGCAATTCTTTGGAAAGACAGAGTCCTTGAGTCTGGAGCCTTAGACCACTCGGCCAACAAACAGTTTTAAAATTTGAAAATGTAGGCCTGGCACCCATCTTGTTTAACAAAACAATTTTGCCACATTTGAATTCTATTGTCACTGATGATGCTACCATGTTGGGAGTAAGTTGGTTAAATGGTTTTTGAGCAGAAGTAGTTTTCACAGAGATGTCATCACTGGTTAAAAGGATTGTCGACAGCCTTCACAGAGATGTGTCTTCCCTGGTTAAAGGGTTTGTCTTCACAGAGATGTGTCTTGCCTGGTTAAAGGGTTTGTCTTCACAGAGATGTGTCTTGCCTGGTTAAAGGGTTTGTCTTCACAGAGATGTGTCTTCCCTGGTTAAAGGGTTTGTCTTCACAGAGATGTGTCTTGCCTGGTTAAAGGGTTTGTCTTCACAGAGATGTGTCTTGCCTGGTTAAAGGGTTTGTCTTCACAGAGATGTGTCTTGCCTGGTTAAAGGGTTTGTCTTCACAGAGATGTGTCTTGCCTGGTTAAAGGGTTTGTCTTCACAGAGATGTGTCTTGCCTGGTTAAAGGGTTTGTCTTCACAGAGATGTGTCTTGCCTGGTTAAAGGGTTTGTCTTCACAGAGATGTGTCTTCCCTGGTTAAAGGGTTTGTCTTCACAGAGATGTGTCTTGCCTGGTTAAAGGGTTTGTCTTCACAGAGATGTGTCTTGCCTGGTTAAAGGGTTTGTCTTCACAGAGATGTGTCTTGCCTGGTTAAAGGGTTTGTCTTCACAGAGATGTGTCTTGCCTGGTTAAAGGGTTTGTCTTCACAGAGATATGTCTTGCCTGGTTAAAGGGTTTGTCTTCACAGAGATGTGTCTTGCCTGGTTAAAGGGTTTGTCTTCACAGAGATGTGTCTTGCCTGGTTAAAGGGTTTGTCTTCACAGAGATGTGTCTTGCCTGGTTAAAGGGTTTGTCTTCACAGAGATGTGTCTTCCCTGGTTAAAGGGTTTGTCTTCACAGAGATGTGTCTTCCCTGGTTAAAGGGTTTGTCTTCACAGAGATGTGCCCTCCCTGGTTAAAGAGATTATCCACAGTCTGATACTGTAAAAGTCTAAAGTGACAAACTTCTAAATGCCAGTTTGTTGTTCAGTATATGGAAAACTACAAAGCGGTATGTAATTTCATATTTTAACGTAAAATGATTCAACAGGTTACATCCAACTATGAAGCTAAATGAGTTCATTCTAGGGGGTGATGATGCAACACTTTTGGCCAGAGCTGCTGAGATGCACATTGGTGGGTTTGCTCTACAAGTCTGTTTGAATCGTGTTTCTGTGAATGGGAATCAGTTCTAGCAAACATATATTTTCAATGTAAAACATGATATCTGCTCCTACACGAGGTTAAAGAAATCTCTGCTTACACAAGCTATGCTTTTCAACTGTCTTGCACTTCCTGGGTCATTTCATCTGGAGAGTGAAACTGTCCCCACCCCTTCACTGGCTTCTTTCCTGTCAATAACCAATCAGCTGCTTCCCCTGTTGACTGACATGGTTTCAGCCAGTAACATGCTTTGACCCAGAAGACACTGCTGAGGTGAAATGATCCAGTGAGTACAAGTGCAAACAGATAACCTGAGAAAAGGGAATAGAAACAGAGTTTCCTTTAACCTGAAGAAGCACCAGATATCATGTGTTACAATTAAAACACGTGTGCTCTACAGGAACACATTGCACATGCATGTAGCTAATGGAAGTGCAACATGGCAAAGATGTGTGGAATTATTGTGTCATCTACAATTAATTTAACATGGCCTATATTCATTGTATGAAAAAAAAGCTTTGGCACAGAGAGGAGGCAGACCCATCAAACAGGAATAAATCCTCTTTAATACGATGCCAGAACATCCTTGTCAGACTCTGGAAAGTGGTATCAGTGTCAGTGCACAGGGTGTATTTGTATGTTAGTTTGGAACCCCAGTCTGCCGTCTGTGTCTTTCATGTGCAGTATGACTCCATGGACATTGGGACAGTTTAGGGCAGTTCAACTCCCACCCCAATGCAGAAAACAAAACATATGGACATAGTTTAGATATTTCATTTAACATCATGTCATCAAACTGCAAAATTGTATAGCAAAAGTCTACTGGAAGCCATAATACTGGTATGGTATTTCATGTTAGATTTTTAAATGTCTGATTTTTCAATTGTCAGTTTTTCATTAAGTACATGGAAAACTACAAAGCGGTATGTAATTCAACCGCCTGGTGTTCTCTCTGCCTCGCTTCTCCCACGCAACTCCACTACTCCGCTCACTCCACTGGCTACCGATCACCGCTCGCATCCAGTTCAAGACTCTTGTACTAGCCTACAGATGCCTTGACCAGACTGCACCCAGCTACCTCCAGACCCTCATCTCTCCCTACGCCCCCACTCGACCTCTCCGCTCCGCCTGCACTAGAAGACTGGCTCTACCTCCTCTACGCTCCCCTGCCTCCAGAGCCCGCTCGTTCTCCACCCTCGTTCCGCAGTGGTGGAATGACCTACCTACAGATGTCAGGACCGCCCAGTCCCTGACCACATTCCGGCGCCTCCTTAAGACTCACCTCTTCAGACAGCACCTGTAGAACTCCTCTGTTTCTCCCCTGGGACACTTTCACCCTTCCTTAAATATGCTTTACTTACTCTTATCTGCCCCCTATTTTACTGCATTTAATCCTGTACTTCAGAGTACTGTAATCTGCCAAGTGTTTAAACTGTAGTATTTGGTATTTAATCATATCTTGATGTAACTATCACTGTCACTTTTATCTGCTGTATTATTGAATTGTAATTTGTCACACTTGTACTTGCTTGAACTAGTCACTGTATTTATCTTGCTCTTATTGTATTATTACCTGTACTGTAACACTTGAAATGTATTTGCTTACGATTGTAAGTCGCCCTGGATAAGGGCATCTACTAAGAAATAAATAAATAAAATAAATAAATGTTAACATAACATTATTCCACAGGTTTCATTAGACTTTATGAAGCAAAATCAGTTCATTCTATAAGGTTATATTCTAATAGACTTAGCTGTGCTTTTTAATACGTAAACTGAAAATGTATAAATAGCTACACAATGCAAAGAGATTCTAAGTCTTAATACATTCATAGAAAAAAAAAATGTAAAAACAATAAAACAGAGTTCTGTGTATAATGTTTCTCATCTTGTTATTGTATCTAAAACAAAACCCCTGAGTTGTGGGTCTGGCTTGTTCTCAGCTGCGTCTCCAGTGGGTTCAAAGCCCAGCTCTGGACACTGGAAATGCAGCTGAACTCACACACTGAGAACAAGCAGGCAGCAGAGAAGACTGAGCCCACACTCCAGGGCTTACATCATGATACACTAGCAAAGGAATTCCATGACAGAGGGAATTCCATTTCTCATTTCATGAAGTCCATATTATCAAACCTGCAGCAGCATCTCCCCCTTTGACAAGCTTGTATTTTCCAATGTCTCCCTTGGGTTTGTTCAGTTCCACTGCAGATCTCTCTCAGGTATCATTGACAGTTTAAACAATGACAAACCTTTTACATACAGAGGTAATGGAAACATAATAATGTACTCTTTATATACAGACACTGGAAAACGTACAGGAACTCGAACTCAATTTCAATGCAATCCTTTCTAAATAGCTAAGCCTGCCTCAGGATGTACTGCATTGTCACTCTAATGATATCATACTGATACAAAATACAAGCAAACAACCCAAAAGGAATAAACAGCTAATGGTGATTCCACAAAAGCATCAGCTCTGTTACTGTCAAACAGTCTGAAGCAACTTCATTCTGCAGATTGTTTAGATCAATTATTCATAAACTGTATAAACTATGAATGTAGTAATGATAGTAATGCTGTAGCATGTAGGTTTTGCAGATTTTTAACAAATGCTAAATTTGTGTAAATTGTTTGCTTGCAAAACTTTCATGTTTTACAGTATATTTATACAGCTCTATTATTGTGTGTGTTATAATAATTGCACATACAGCAATCTATGCATTAAACGATAGGAAATGTATTTCAATCCCATTGCACTGAAGCAGGGCTCCAGTATACAACACGCTTGGAGTTTCTCAGTATTTAAACACTCAGCAAAGCAGATTCATTCATTCAAATCCATTCAAAACCAAAACAGCATCTGCTCTAGTGCAAAGTTTGCACCACTTGAAATAAAACAAAGCAGGGATGGAAATAAGACTCCTATTGCATAGCAGCTTTGCCCATTCCAGGTTTCACTGCCAGCTTGATTAGCCAGTGTACAGGTTACAAGCTCAGGCATGTTTTATTAAACTCATAGTAAACCCAGAATTGTATCAAACTGCTATGCAATTGAAGTCTTAATTCCATCCCTGAAAAAAATAATTAAAAATACACAAGGTTGTTTCAGCTTGTGTTTGCACTGGTGCAATAGCTTAGAGGCCATTCTAGTTAGTACCTTATACTGTACTCACTGACACTGGTACAGTAATGCCATATACAGCTCATATTACATTTAAAAATAGGATACATGTTATTGACAGCTTTAATGTGTTGGGTTTGTATCACACATATAAGTGTTCAGAGAAAAAGCTTGGTATATAATTATCATTTTATCACTTCTATGTAGAATGACTGTAACTCTGTCCTAAATCCTCACAGCATGATGAGTGAGATTCATTTCCAATTCAGGGGCAGGAGTGGAGCTGAATCCCAGGGCTCTCCAGTTCATTTTGAAAGGGGGCTAAACCAATTCCAAAATGTGTTTCCAATATTATAACAGCAAGAGAACATTCAAAGAGGAGGTTAAATGTCTAAGAGACACAAATGGCAAAATCATAAGATGAAGAAAAAAATATATATTACATTATTACTTTTCACAGGGTTTTACAAAGGAGGATACGGACAACATGCCCCACATGTCGACCTGTTCCTATCCAGTTTTAAATAACTTTAGCATAACAGAGGCAGAAGTGTTAAAGAGACTAGGAGCTCTTAAAATAAACAAATCCCCTGGGCCGGATGAGATCCTCCCAATAGTACTCAAAGAAATGAAAGAAGTTATTTATAAACCGCTAACCAAGATCATGCAACAGTCTCTTGACACAGGGGTTGTACCGACAGACTGGAAAATAGCAAACGTAATACCGATCCACAAAAGGGAGACAGAACCGAACCAGGTAACTACAGACCAAAAAGCCTGAATTCTATTATATGTAAACTTATGGAAACTATAATAAGATCTAAAATGGAAAATTACCTATATGGTAACAGTATCCTGGGAGACAGTCAGCATGGTTTTAGGAAAGGAGATCGTGTCTAACTAACCTGCTTGATTTTTTTTGGTGCAACATCAACAATGGATACTTGCAAAGCATACGGCATGGTTTATTTAGATTTCCAGAAAGCTTTTAAAAAGTCTTGCATAAAAGATTAATTCTCAAACTGAACGCAGTAGGGATTTAAGGAAATGCATGCACATGGATTAGGGAGTGGTTAACATGTAGAAAACAGAAAGTACTGATTAGAGGAGAAACCTCAAAATGGAGCGAGATAACCAGTGGTGTACCACAGGGATCAGTATTAGGTCCTCTGCTATTCCTAATCTACATTAATGATTTAGATTCTGGTATAGAAAGCAAACTTGTTAAATTTGCAGATGACACAAAAATAGGAGGAATGGCAAACACTGTTACAGCAGCAAAGGTCATTCAAAATGATCTAGACAGCATTCAGAGTACACGGTGATCTGATTCAAGCATTCAAAATCCTAAAAGGGATAGATAATGTCGACCCAGGGGATTTTTTTGACTTGAAAAAAGAAACCAGTGGTCACAAATGGAGATTAGATAAAGCGACATTCAGAACAGAAAATAGGAGGCACTTTTTTACACAGAGAATTGTGAGGGTATGGAACCAACTCCCCAGTAATGTTGTTGAAGCTGACACCCTGGGATCCTTCAAGAAGCTGTTTGATGAGATTCTGGGATCAATAAGCTACTAACAACCAAACAAGCAAGATGGGCTGAATGGCCTCCTCTCGTTTGTAAACTTTTTATGTTCTTAATGGGTCTGCCTCCTTCAGTTTGACACGCTCCCCTTCTCAGAGTCTCTGGATTCAGGCTGGCTCGCACTCCTGGGGACCCCCTTCATTTACTGCAGGGTGAGAGAGAGACAAGCAATCAGACACACTCAAACAAGCAGGGTGGAGAGGGGAGGGACTGGGAGGGAGGGAGGCTGGCGAGTGTGAATTGCTGGTGTCTTTTTAGTTTTCCTTTTTCAGTGAAGCTTTTCCCACAATCAGTACATTGATACGGCTTCTCTCCAGTGTGAATTCGCTGGTGCCTTTTTAGTTTTTCTTTGTCAATGAAGCATTTCTCACATTCAGTACATTGATATGGCTTCTCTCCAGTGTGAATTCGCTGGTGTATTTTTAGTTTTCCTTTGGCAGTGAAGCTTTTCCCACATTCAGTACATTGATATGGCTTCTCTCCAGTGTGAATTCGCTGGTGTTTTTTTAGTTTTCCTTTGGCAGTGAAGCTTTTCCCACATTCAACACAGTGATACGGCTTCTCTCCAGTGTGAATGCGTTGGTGTCTATTCAGGTTTCCTGACTCACTGAAGCTCTCCCACATTCAGTACATTGATACGGCTTCTCTCCAGTGTGAATTGCTGGTGTCTTTTTAGGCTTCCTAACTCACGGAAGCTCTTTCCACATTCAGTACAGGGATATGGCTTCTCTCCAGTGTGAATTGCTGGTGTCTTTTAGGTTTCCTGACGCAGTGAAGCTCTCCCACATTCATTACATTGATGTGATATCTTTGGCGGGATATTTTTTCTGTATCCTTAAACAACAAGCCAATAGACTTCTCTTCAATGTGGACAGGCTGCAGTTCAGTCTCTTCCTCTTTAATCTGGACAGGCTCCAGTTCAGTCTCTTCCTCTTTAATCTGGACAGGCTCCAGTTCAGTCTCTTCTAATTTAATGTGGACAGGCTGCAGTTCAGTCTCTTCTAATTTAATGTGGACAAGCTCCAGTTCAGCCTCTTTTTTACTGTGGACAGCCTCCAGTTCAGTCTCTTCTAATTTAATGTGGACAGGCTCCAGTTCAGTCTCCTCTTCTTTAATATGGACAGGCTCCAGTTCAGTCTCTTCTAATTTAATGTGGACAGGCTCCAGTTCAGTCTCCTCTTCTTTAATGTGGACAGGCTCCAGTTCAGGCATCTCCTGTTTAATGCAGAGAGGTACCAATTCCAGAACCTCCTCCTGTTTAATGTAAACAGACTCCATCTTTGTTCCTTGGCTTTCACCCAGATAAGGCAGTCCTGAAAACAGAAAATGAAATGAAGTATTACGATCTGTTCTCTATCAGTGTGTTTACACTTACAGCTCGGGCCTGGACTGGCTTAGGCTCTATCCTGAAAGCTGCTCCACATGAAACACCTG